>AWVV02003587.1:0-14981 GCA_000500205.2 Phytophthora lateralis | reverse complement strand
TACAAGCTATACCTCTCGGGGAACGTCGGCAGACATAATCCAGCCCACGCAGGGACTTACCGGAAAAGTGTACGCTGTTCTTGGACTTAGAAGATTCTGCACTCATTGTTATCCCTATATCTTTTGGAGAGTCCCTTTGGGCTCTCCCTTCTATCAGTCCTATACAAATACCTAATGAAATGGAGTCGTTACGGATCTCCCTACGACTCTTCGCTCAGCTCCACCCTTTGGTACCGAGCTGTTGCATACCTCTCGCCGACTCTTCGTTTGGATCCTGATTTATCCTCCCAGTTGGCATATCCGTCTCGAGGCATATATTGCTGAGTCCAACTTTCGCCGAGTCCGTTCCTCGCTGAGTTCAGCTAAGTACGGTTCCCATTTAAGTTCGCTTCCCTGTTGAGTGCGATGTATCCACTCGGCGTCGTACCCACTTGATCCTCTTGAGTGCGATGTACCCACCGGTCTAGCTTAGGCTCTCCTAGTGTAGAGTCACCCAAAAATATGGATTTCCCTACACCACAGTTACATGAAGAGTGTCCGTCACTCTTCAGAGTTGGGTACATGGTGTGCCCAGCACCACTACCACTACCATGTCACATGTGGTGTGTGGTACACCACTGACACGTGGTTGATGGCTCACTGCCATCCATCCATAAAATATATAGGTTAAACTATAGGTGACTTAGGAATTGTATTGCAGACCAATTTAAGGTTCACCTATAAATTTATTCAGTCTTATATCTACGTTGATCAAGTCAACCGTTCCCTCCATACTGGGAACTAGTGAACTGCCGTTCACTTGGAGTTTGTAGACTCCTAGCACTTCCTCAGCGCAAGGTGCTGTGTGACTCCCGTCACAGATTGCTTCAAACGAAGTGAGTGCACAAGATGTGCGTGATGCGTGCATAGCTCCAAGAACGCAGCATGCGTACACAGGCAGTCTCAGGGCCATATTCTATCTACCAGGATCTTTGTAAATCCACTTTGCTGAGGGAAAATAGGGGCTTCTCTCATATATTTTTTACTACGCAATGGAATCACAGCTACATCCAAAACACGTCGGGTTACAGAGCTATCGGCCACAACTGTTCTTCGGCTACTTCGAGAGGCACAGCAATACCAAGAGCAGCGTCAGCAACGAAACGGCAGCGCCTAGCGTAATTTCATCCAATCATATTACGTAACATCATTTTCCTACAAATTTGCTAGATAAGTGAATGTTCGACTCCCCCAATTGGATCATAAAAGCACCCATCAAAGCAGCCGGAACGTATCAAGTCACGGCAATTGCCACTGCGTGGAAAAACGAGAAACGATGAATTCAAGGTCTGTGCCTTGGAACCTGCCATAGTATCATGATGACTATTGATACGGCATACCCAGTCCCAGCTCTCGCGAAATGGAGACTACAATACCACATCAGCACAACACCAGCAGAGCAAGTAAATGGAGGATGGATTATATGGAGAGAGGAAGCAGATAGGAAGTGGCACGGAGTGGTAGCATCAAGCGTCCGGTTCCAGACCCAAGGAACACGACAAGCCAATGCAGTGAAAATTCTGGACAAAGGGCTCCAAGAACTCAAGAAACTCGGAGACGCAGCAAAGACGTATCTCCGGATAGACAGCATGGATAAAACAATCCAGAAGACCCTCAGTGGAAAACCAAAGCCAACACAAAGCGACAGCCATATCCAGGTATTGGATCAAGAGCTACGACGTTTCTCCGTAGTGCAATGGAGCACTCCAGCACATGCCGACCTCGATGCAGTTCGGACTTTGGCGAAAACCCACGAGACTCGACAATACCATCTGCAGCAACCCAGAACAACTCCAGACCCAATGTAAGACTATCTTGCCAACTCCACGATACAAGACCAACCAAGAACAACTCTACCACGACAGACGAACGACATCAAGTCGCGTCTTTTATATTATCAAAAGGTTCTATAGGAAAAAAATAAACACTAAATAGATGCCACTTACCACCGGATCAGAAAAGCACCCACACTCCAGTTAGGTGCGACCCAAAATTGTTGGGACCGCTCCATAATAATTGGGAAAAACCGATTTCATAATAGTTGGACTTAAGAGAGAATGGGGCGCGGCGGTAGCGTGTTGGAAGTGACGGCGTCTCCGAGCAGCAGCGGTGCGCTAGCCTCTCGCTGCCTTCTCCCGGCTGTGTCAACTGACGTGTGCTCTCGTTCTGTCTTGCGCTCAGACTCGTCGCCTGTTCTCCTGGAGGCGCCGAAGCGTCAACGCGCGCGTCCTGTGGAGACGGAGGAAGAGGAGGTAAAACCAGACACGACGCTGGGCTCTCACCAGAAGGCACTTACTAAGGCTGTCTGCGTGTGTTTGTGGGTGCAGTCAGAGGACGCAGACACGGACGAACTGGAGGAGAACAAGGAGCAAGAGGACGAGACGGAGGAGGAGCCCAGACGGCCCTCGGTACGCCCACCACCCACTGGCATTCAATCCGGTCTCTAGCGACGTTCTGACCAGTGGCTGTGACTTGTGACAGAGACGACTGCAGACACAGCTGGACGTCGTCAGTCCACCGCCGTCTACCAACCACGAGGATGTCAGCAGCGCGTCGCCGTCGCCAGCCTCGAGGTACTCGCTGCGCACGCGGCACAGCAAGCCTAAGCGCTTCGACGAGTCGATCTACAACGACGTGTTCACGGAAGATGCGCACTCGAGGTACCCGGCGTCGACGCCTGAGGCCGCGCTAGGCAGCAAGAAGCGACGACGCCGGAGGAGTCGGAACAGCAAGCACCGAGCCAAGCGACAGCGACGACGTGCAGGAGACGACGACGAAGAGGATGAAGATGGTGAGAATGAAGAGGAGAACCACTTTGAAGCCGACCTGAGCATGCAGGAGATCAACCGCAGAATTAACGCACAGGAGCGCGAGGACAGAGAGAAGGCCCAGGCTTTGGAGCGGCGATCGCGGTACTCGCTTCGATCACGAGAGAGTCTCACGATGAGTGAGACGAGTGCCGTGTCGCCGCCGCCTCGAACAGCGACCAGAGGCCGCGCAGCAAAGCGCTCACAGCTCGAGGTGAGTGTGGAGGATGACCACGCCGAGGCCTCTCACGATGAAAATGCCGACAAAGAGTCGCACTCGGAGAATGACGATGGGAATTCGGAGGAGGAGCACGACGATGATGGCGGCGAAGAAACGCCTGCAAGCTCGACGCGTTACCAACTGCGGCAGCGTCGACAGGCATCGGCAAGCAACATTATGACCACTCGGAGCCGAACCAAGACAAGCGCAGCACCTGCATTTGAAACTGAGGATACATCGCGGCGCTATTCTCTTCGCGATCGCTCCAAAACCCATCGAGCGGACGCAGAAGAAGACGCGACTGCCTCGCCGGAGGCTTCAGCTTACGCAGAGTACCAAAAACGGCAGGCGAGTCGTGCTTCCAGGAGAAGTGGCGCCAACGGAAGCAATAGGCGATTATTCCTACCAGATATGGATACCTCGCCCCCTCCGCGCCGCCGCCGAAGCCGAGGTCGAAGCAAGTACGGCCGAGGTCGCCGAAATCGGCACCGGCGATCGCTGTCTTCCTCCTCTTCAGGTTCGTCATCGTCTCCAGATATGTACAAGGATGACGACGACTCGGACGGCGGAATGCGAACGAGTAGCCCGTGGCGCCCCTCTAAAGGAGGTCGGAAAAGCGGAAGTTCACGCGCCGATATCACGCCAGTGGAAGTGGACCCCAGCATCACTTGGGATAGCGTCGGTGGCTTGAAATCGCACATCGAGGCACTGAAAGAAATGGTGATGCTGCCGCTGCTGTACCCGGAGTTTTATGACAAGTACAAAGTGTCCCCACCGTCGGGTGTGCTGTTCTACGGTCCTCCAGGCACCGGAAAAACACTGTTGGCAAGGGCCTTAGCCAATTCGTGTTCTTTTTACGGGGAAGGTGAACAAGCCAGCGGCCCTAAAGATGCATCGACCCCTGCAAAAAACGGAAAAGGTAGAGAGAGATCGAGGCGGCACGTTACATTCTACATGCGGAAAGGAGCGGATTGTCTGAGCAAGTGGGTGGGAGAAGCAGAGCGGCAGCTACGACTATTGTTTGAAGAAGCCAAGCGCAACCAGCCCTCCATCATCTTCTTCGATGAAATTGATGGTCTTGCGCCTGTGCGCAGCGCCAAACAAGATCAAATCCACGCGTCCATCGTGTCTACGTTGCTGGCTTTGATGGACGGCATGGATTCGCGTGGCCGTGTCGTTGTGATTGGAGCCACCAATCGACTTGATGCTATCGATCCTGCTTTGCGCCGTCCTGGCCGTTTTGACAGAGAACTAGGCTTCAAACTGCCCAGTGTGAATGAGCGGAAAAGTATGCTGGCGATTCATTCGAAGGATTGGAAACCCCCACTATCGGACACGTTCCTAACCGAGCTAGCAGAGCAAACGGTGGGTTACTGTGGCGCCGATATTAAAGCACTGTGCGCGGAGGCAACCTTGTGCTCGCTGCGACGTGTGTACCCGCAAGTCTATGTAAGCGAAGACAAGCTGCTGATCAACCTGGACAAGGTGGTGGTGGCTCGCGGCGACTTTGCGAAGGCAGCAAAAAAAATTACTCCAGCCTCGCATCGCGCAGTCAGCTCGTTCGCCTCACCCTTACCGCGAGCTGTTAAGGGGTTGCTACAGGGTCAGCTCACTCGAGTGTTGCGTGATGTGGTGCGCCACTTTCCGCTTTTCCCTGTTGACAAAGCAGCCATCGATGACGCTGTCACCACTGGCAGCGAGGAAGATGTGGGGGCTGACGATGACGGAGATGAAGATGACGTGGATATTTATACTATCGCGAACCATGTCGACTGTGACGTATGCCATGGTGATGGTGGCGAGCTACTTTGCTGCAATGCTTGCCCTGGGGCCTTCCATCCCGCGTGTCTTACAGACACGACCACGCCTTCTCCATCTGAAACTCAAGGCGAGGGAGGGCTCTGGTTTTGCCCTGATTGTCGGATTTCTAACCCTGCTGCTGTGCAAAGAGCGACACAACGCGCGCAGAAGAAGCGCATCCACTCCATTGCCTCTCTTCACTTGCCCCGCCATTCAGGGTTTCCTCGCGTACTGATTGCGGGCGAGCCTGGCATGGGGCAACAGTACATTGGCCCAGCGCTACTCCACTCACTGGAGGGGCTTACACATTTCTCGCTAGACTATCCGTCGCTGGTGGCCGACTCAAACTCGCACTTTCCCGAAGAAGCGCTCATTCAAAGGCTCAACGAGGCGCAGAAATGCTTGCCGTGTGTGCTTTACCTCCCACAGGTGGAGCTGTGGTGGAAGAACACAAGCGAGTCCATGCACGTGACACTGAAGATGATGCTCATGAATTTACAAGTCCGGGCTAACCTGCCCATCTTGTTTTTAGCCTGCACAGCATCGTCCCCGTGCGACGAACAGAATTTACCAGAGGACCTACTAACTTTGTTTCAGGGGGACCCGAGCGTATCACTGACGTCTGTGGTAATGGTGCTGGACATGCCCGGGAAGGCCACCCGGTTGGCTCATTTCGAGCAAGTGTTCACCTCGTTCGCTACGCCACCGTCTGTTCAGAAGACGAGGCGAACTAAGGACGACAAACTCGAGGCACTTCCATTGGCTCCACTTCCGCCAGCTTCGTCTGAAATCGATCTAAGTCCAGAAGAGCAGCGAAAGAGAAAGGAACGAGACCTTCATTTCCTTCGCGAGCTGCGCATCTTCTTGAGTCAGGTGCTAGACTACTGCTATTCACAGCGGTTGTACACGCCGTTTTACGTTCCAGTGGATCCGGTTGCTGTGCCGAACTATTACCTGATTGTGAAGCGCTCCATGGACCTGAGCACGATGCGTGACAAGCTCAACGACGAGGAGTACACGTGCTTTGAGCAGTTCATGGACGATATCCAGCTCATCGTGCGAAATGCCAATGTATTCAACCCGAAGCGAAGCAGGACGCGCCACATCGCGCACGCAGCTGGCACAATGAAGGACAATATCCTGTCGTATGCGCACCGGTTCCGCATCCGCCAGGGCTACGATCTTTTCGCCAAGTGCCGCGAGGTGACGAAGCGTCTACGAGCTCACCCTGCCATCTACGGACAATATGGCCAAAGGTTTTTGAAATCCAAGAGTAGCTACAAGAATCAGGGCAGAGTCCCCGAAAAACCTGGCGTGCGTGTAAGTGCACGCCTTCGCGGTGTAAAAGCCCCTGAGATAAGCTTGGACGCTGCTATCTCACGTGCGACGGCGATCAACGGAGGCAATGGTAAACTGATTAGCAATGGGGTGACTATAAAAGAGGAGGCTACAGCGAAAGTTCAAGGTCCAATCACCAGTAAAGAAGTGTCGGAAGACAGCAGCAAGCTCCCGTCGTCGCCTCAAGTGGCTCAGTGGTTTGACGACGAAGAGGAGGAGGAAGAAAAGACGAACGAGAGAGAGGAACGCATCAAAAGTGATAGCAGCGAAAAGCCTGACGATGAGCTCCATGAGGAAGCTGAGGACAGTGAAGAAGAGGCGTTTGAGGAGGACGATCGCGTCTTCGTGAGCAGCCGGACGCACCCAGGGGTTAATCGTGAGGGCGGTGCTGCCTTCGTGCAGAGTCGCAACAAGGACGGCACGTACAACGTGAAGTACATTCTTGGCGGTAGTGAGAAGTCCATCAGCGTGAAGTACATCAAGCGCTTGACGGACGACGCAGTGATGGAGTCGGTGAAGACTCAGCGATCGGTCGCCGGTAACTCGACGGAGGCAGCAGGATCGGTGCGCCTCATTCAGGACGAGGAGAAGATGGACGAGACGGACTACTTCGACGAGCTGTTGTGGCCCCTTCTGAAGGAGGAAGGGTGGAGGCGCGACGACAATTTCGATATTATCGAGGCGTCGGGCAAGGAATCGGGTCTGGCCGTGCAGCGCGTCGTGTTTACCACCAGGAAGAAGCGCGACGGCGAGGCTGTGACGTTGAATAGCGTGATGGAGGCGCTGACGTATATTTCTGCAGACCCGGAGCTGTCGCGCAAGTGTTTCGGTACCCGTTATGCGGAAAGTATGATGACCGATGAAGCTCTTGGGAGGGATAGCAGCGACGAAGAGACTGTGGAGGAGGCGTCGTCACCCGTGGGCAACGTGACGGAGGAGAAGGCTCCGGCAGTGCTAGATTTCGCCACGGAATCAGCCGACGAGCCGATGCCCGAGGAACCGGTGGAGGCACCAGACTTTATTTATGACGAGGTGCGGTTGATAGCTGCTTGCGGTCTGTTGAGGGGTGTTGTGCACTGACTGTGGCTGTGTTCGCTTGCTGCAGGCTCGAATGATGGCGGCCCTGACGAAGCTGGTGACGAAGACGGCGAATTGGTCTGTGGACAAGCTGCGCGACGAGCTGCTGCTGTTGAACAAGCTGGCGTACCCGTTCCGCAACCGCTTCGACCGCAGTGACCTGATGACGGTGCGTGTTGGATGATCGATCAGTGGGAGATGTTGCACTAACGAATTTTGCTTTACTTGTGCAGCATATAGAGAACCACGTGATGGAGATACAGTAGCCAACCAGACTGCAACAACCAAAATGGCATGATAGACATTTTGATAGTGTCACTCAAGTGAAGTGACTTAGAATTATGACAATACGGTAGTCGTTCTTCCTCCCCTTCAAGGTCAATCGACCCAGACTTGCAGCGGACGATGCCGATCGTGTACGCGCTCGTGTCGCGCGAGAAGACGGTGCTGGCTGAGTACACGGCCACGTCAGGCAACTTCCCGACGGTCACGCGCGTGCTGCTGGCCAAAATCCCGGTGGCGGACGGGCGCATGTCGTACGTGTACGACCGCCACATCTTCCACTACATCGTGGAGCGCGGCGTGACATTCCTGTGCATGGCGGACGACGACCTGAAGCGGCGCGTGCCCTTCCTGTTCCTGGAGGACATGAAGAACCGCTTCCAGGCCGCGTACGGCGAGCGCGCGCTCACGGCCATCGCCTTCGCCATGAACGACCAGTTCCAGCACGAGATCCGGCGCCTGCTCGACTACTACAACGCCAACCCGGACGCCGACTCGCTCTCGCGGGTCAAACAGCAGATCGACGATGTCAAGGACATTATGGTGCAGAACATTGACAAGGTGCTGGACAGGGGCGAGAAGTTCGAGCTGCTCGTGGACCGCACGGACAAGCTCAGCCGCCAGTCGGTCAAGTTCGAGCGCTCGTCCACGCAGCTGCGCAGGTCCATGTGGCGACGCAACGTCAAGCTCTGGCTGCTGCTCGTGCTCGTAGGGCTCTTTGTCATTTACCTCGTCATCTCCATGGCCTGCGGCTTCGACTTGAGTGGCTGCTCGGGCAAACGCGACGACGAGTGAGCTCCTCTACTAACAAGTTGCTTGGTGTTTGGTCAAAAAGGTTAGTCATTCTTCTTCTATCTATTCATCTATCTGTGTCTTTTGTCTTGTGTATGTGGTGCTGGAGGCTACGACGCAAAGTCCAGTGCACGGTCGAAGTTCGTCTCGGACGTGCTGCGGACGCCATGGTGCCAGTGGCTCTCGACGTTGGCGTGCAATGCCGCGGTCACTGATTTGTAAATGGCCTCATCTCGTCCCAGGAAGTGAACCATGACGAACTGGCAGCCCGTGAAGGCCAGCGCCTCCTTCGCCACGTCAACATTCGGACTCTGCACAGCACGCGCCAGACGCGTGAACACACGGCGCTGCAGCACCTCCGTCGGGTCCACTTGATGGAGCGGCGGACCTGACATGATAACTCGAGCCACCATTCGGATCGCACCCACCTCCTGCTTCGGGTAGCGCGTCGGCCACGCGCTCAGCAATCGCTTCAGCAGCGGACCCGTCACCGAGGGCATGTACGCGACAAACTGACCTGCACAGCTGATGAGCTCCTCATCGTCCGAGCCCGCAGGGTCGACCCCGTGCGCCCGCCAGAGCGAAACGAGGCTGGCCACGCAGTTGCGGACGAGTTCCTTCCGCTGCTCCTCCTGTTCCTGAGCCGCGTCCGAACCCTCCGGAGGCGGTGTCTCCAGTAAGCTCTCCTCCACGTGCTCGATAGAGTATCGGAGAAACTCGGTCAAGCCATGGCCGTGGTCGTGCATGTGGTCTGTGATCACTTTCGTTGACGTCTTCTCGACGCCAAGTGTGTGAGCTCGAGCCGCGACGGCCAGCACGTACTCCACGCGCAGTGCTGTAGCGTCGGCAAGAGCTCGCGCGAGGTGCAACCTTTTCGTCGGACAGCTCTTGTGGATGGCGCGCACAATGTCGAGTCGAGCGCTGGCTGTGCGGAAGTCCTCGAAGCGCAGTGCGGTCACAAGCGCGTGCATGAACTTGGGTATGATCAGGCTGTCCGCTGCCGCAGCAGGAGAGGCCGCAGTCGAGAGAGACGACGGCGCGTGGAGGTTGAGCTGGTCCCTGAACAGTGCGTTGGCGAGTCCCCGCTTGACAAAATCCTCGTTGGGTTCGTCTGTGTCTGTGCCTGTGTCATCTCCGAACGCGCTGAGAGCCTGTCGAGGGCGATTGCGTCGCCCTTCGCTGCGTGCGAATAGCGCCTTGAAGATCGTGTCAATGACATCGTCGCGGCTGGCCACGCGCTGCGGCAACCGCTTCTGCTGGCTAAAGAGCGTGAGCTGCTTGGGGAAGGCGCTTCCTGCCGTCTCTGGGTACACGTCCTCCGCGTCCGGGTCTGACGCCGTCTCCGTCTCCTGCTCTGCGGCTGAGTCCTGTAGTTCCGTTGACGTGAGCGACAGTTTGCGTCGGTGTCGCTCTTGCATCGACACTGCAGCGGCCTTGGCCGACGGCGGCGTCTGTGCCTGTTTGTTCAGCGCCTTGGTCCCTATCCTCTGTCGTCTGGGCTTGGTGAGAGCGCTCTCGTTACCGCTGCGAGTTGCCGATGGAGCGCTCGCTTGTTGGTTCTTCTTGGTCGTCGCCTGTATGTTCTTGTGGAGTTTGGCGGCCGCCGCAGCTGTGGCCGAGCGTCTCGGGCGTCGCCCAGAGCCCGCAGTGGTCACAGCCGCCGCCGAAGATGAGGGAGAAGCTGCGCGCGCGCTGGGTCCGCGTCGCTCCGTCACGAACGCCATCGAGCGCTTGGGCGGCTGCAGCTGTTGACTGGTGCGTTGCGAGGCTGGTACGAACACGGGCGCAGAGAGCGACAGGCTCGCGCGGCCGAAGCGCTGCTCCAGCTCGTCCTCGTCCAGGCTGCGCTCGCGGTCCCGCTGGCGGCGCACGCGGCTGGCGCGCAGCTTGGAGTCGCCGTCTCCGGCCGCTATGTTCCCACGGCGCATGTCGATAAAGGAATGGCTACGCACGCGGTCGAAATGGCTTGGAATGGGTATGGCATAGCGTTTCCAAGTACACCATATGTGGTGTACACGTAAGATAGTTCTAGAAACTAATATGAATATTCGGTTTTGACGACGTTGAGCAAGGCAACATGCGGTGCGGCAAGCAGGACGGGAATCCGTCGGACTAGTTGTTTTTGCCTTTTGGATGTTGGTCAAACTTGACGGAGCTTTGTTGGGGTTGGTACGAGCAGACTTCCAGTGACTTCACTGTTGCGGCATTCCCGTCCATTTCACCACTCGATGAGTGTGAGCATTACTCCGCCCCATCGAAATCGGCAACCATACGGCGACAAGTTGATTGCTGTTCCATCGAGCGAAGCCGCCGGTGTCCTTCACTATACTATGTAATAGAGGAACGCGTCAAGACCAAGCAAGGAAGGTGAGCTCCGTCCCCATCAGAGACTGATAGCTCGGGTCTTGAGCCTAGCCAGACGCATCGTCTAGTTGTGGTGACCTCTGTCCCCTACACCGTGTACCTACACGCGCGTTTCAGCCTCTACAGCTTTCCTTCTGCTCGCTGTAACGCCAGCCCACTGCTCATGTCGACGCTGCGGAAGCAGCGATCTCTCTCGAGCGCGAGCGCGGGCGGCGTCGGCCGCGCGTCCACCAACTCGCGGGGCTCGCTGCAGACGTCCAAGGAGTACGTGGCGCGCGCGCAGCAGTTCGCGGACGCGCGCGTGCACGAGACGCTGCAGAGATACCACAGCAACCGCGCGGCCGGCGCAGTGGACCGCGCGCAGTGGAAGCTGGCCAGGGGTGGCGGTCGCCACGACGCCATCGCGTGCTACAAGAAGATTTCAGCCCGGGGTGTGTTCGGCGGCCTGCGCCTCCCGCGGACCAAGCGCGGTCAGCCGGACGCCGCGCGCATGACTATGAGCGCCAAAAGCGCGCCGTCCGTGGCCGTCTCGGAGCAGGCCGAGCTGCTGGCGCTGGGCGTCGTGCCCGGCACGCTCGAGGATGTGCTGCACGGCACCGTCAACCTCACGCCCGAGGCCATGCAGATCGAGAGCGCGCACGCGCAGTGCGACCTGCTAGACAGCCGCGTGCTGGCCGCGCTCGTGGCGCCGTCGGCCGCCGCACCGTTCCGCTCGCTCACGCTCAAGTGGGCGCTGCGGCACCACGAAGTGCTGTCCCGACACCGAGACTACGTGTACCTGGAGGCCACGGGCGTGCTGCGCGACCCGCAGGACAGCGGCGCGCGCGTGGGCTACCACCTCGTGCACTCGGTTACGCTGCCGTCCGCGCCCGAGCTCGCGCCGGAGATGCAAATCGTGCGCGGCCACTTGTCCTACTGCTACCTTTTCCGCCAGCACAGCGAGCACGAGGTCGAGCTCTTCTTCCACGGGGGAATGCTGCCGCGCGGCGGCGCGAGGGACCGACTGGCCTTCTCGCTCACGGCCGAGGCCGTGTTGGCCTCACCCAGTGCCATCGAGTGTGCCATGATGAAGAAGCTGGCCTTCTCTCTGCGTACCAAGCAGCCGACGGCTCTCCGTCCGCCGTCAATGCCGCTGAATGACACGCAAGGACGCAAGAGCACGTTCGCCAGCAGCATGTTCCGTGCCTCAATGACGTTCGACAGCAGCCGAAGCAGTATGAATTTCGGGGCAGGCGGCGGGGTCAGCCCCTGTCGCGTGTGCCATCGACCCGTGCGCGCGTTCTTTGGGGGAAAAGTGACGTGCTGCGAGCTGTGCGAGGAGCCCATGTGCACGCGCTGCAAGGTGAGCAAGAAGGTGTTTGTGTTCGAAGGCGGCGTCTTCCATCCACAGAAGATGGACTTCTGCTCCGAATGCGTCGTGTCCACGAACCGCCTGAACGCGGGGTGGGTGGCGTCGCAGGAGCTGACTGGCGCTGCCAACCGGGTGCGCTTGAGCGAGCAGAGCAGCTCGTCGGAGGAGGACTTTGGCGCCAAGTCCCAAGCAAGTTTAGGTGCGTCATCTTGGAGCGGCGGCATGTCGCGCATCGATGAGGGCCGCGCCACTATGTCTTCGGACGGGCCGATGGGGCATTCGGCGCCTCAATCGGTCGTGTGGCTCCCCACGGACCACTTGCACCCGCGCCTCACTACAATCGACCCCATGGATGTGGAAATGGAGGACGACCACGCAAGTAAAAACGGACCCCAGAATGAAGGGTATGACCGATTTGAAGACGACAGCTTCATCGACACTGAAGCGTTTCTGACGCTAGATGACGACGACGACCCCTTTGATATCGACGACGCCATTCCCATGATCGACATCCCGTCGGAGGGCGAGGAGGACGAGTTAGAGAGTGAGGGGACGCTCTCGCGGCATGCGGTGGACCTCGTCTACGTCTCAGAGAGTTCATAGGGGGAGCTTTAACAGTCGGCTAAACGGGCTTATTTAACGAGAAACGTGCGTAATGAACAAGTGAATGAAGTATCGCCACCAGTCTACGAAGTGACGAGGATCTTGCGTTTGCGGCGTTCTCGAAGCAGTTTTCTCATTCGAGCGGCGTACTCTTCCCAGCAGGGCCAATCGGATGGGTGCAGCTCCTTCGCAGCCAGCAATCGCTCGCGCTCTGCAGGTGCTAGCGCGTTTTCCTTCCGGCGACTTTGACTCTTCATAAGCAGCAGCACCAGCTCAGCAACATGCGGCATCGTGAGCTGTGAAGACGCCGGTGGAGTGCTAGATAACGTCACTGCGTTGTCATCGCTGGTAGCTGAGTCAACTGCACTTCGTATCCGCACGTTGACTGTTTCCGACAGCACAAGAGTGTCCGAGTCTGTTTGTGCTTCGGTAGCTGTCCACATCGTCTTTAGCTGCCCTGCGTCGACTACCGCAGCACTCGACGGTAACATCTGCGTGGCGGTCCGCCCCAGGACCAAGAGCTTGCACGTGGCAGCGGTACATTCCTGCAGCATTTTGGTGAGAAGACTATCTAGCGTTGAAGGTGCCAGAGACAATATCCAAACCTGGGGGCTCAAGTGAACTTGGATGGAGACGCTGTCCGCGGCCGCGAGAATACCGAGTGCCGGCCGCGCGCGGAGCTTGCGGGGCGCTGTGCATTGCACCTTGAAGAGCACAGCCACGTCCGACACATTGCGCAGCAGCAGCACCCGCTGCCGTTGCTCTGGAGGCGAGAACTCGAGCGGTTCGCCTCGGCCTTCGTACGCGAGCTCCATCGCTAACTAAAGCCGTCTCGCAAACCTGCCAGATCGCATGTTTTAGGAATGCTAAAGTGCTATTGCTTTGTTTTGGGCCGTATACCTAAGCCATTGCCTCTATACGCTGTTGATCATGTGCGCAATGGCCTCAGCGCGGAACGAATAGGACTCGACGTAGGCGAGCTCTGTCACGTTCGCGTCAAACACGATGTTTTGCGGGTCGTCAAGCGTGTACTCGGGCCACGTGAGAGCCGTGACTACGGTACAGCGAAGAATATAGAGTCAGTTTAGAAAAACCTCGTACCTCCAGACTCGTTGGGCGTCTGGTCCACGATGAAGCTCGCCCACATGCGGGTCATGACACGAGCTAAATGGCTGTAGCTCTCGGGTTTGTTCAGGAACGGGTCCGTAACGACCGAGTTGCTGTAGCCGTCACCGAGCAAGTTGTAGAATACAAAGGCGACCTCGGTGAAGTGCGTCGAGCCGAGATACTGCGAAACACCAGCGGGCAGCACGTTGAACATGTAACTATAGCTCGAGACGTTGTGGCTTGCCCAGATCTGCGACATATAGCGGCGTGGGGCATGCATGGTGCTGTCGCCTGCGTACGAGGATACTCGCTTGTACTTGCTTCCATACAGCGTGTCATTGCCTGGATGTCCATGCAGAGTGCCAGGGATACCGATTTCGGGAATATCTGGGTAGAGGTCCAGGAGGATCTTCGCCTCATCTTGGCTGTAGCCCTTGGCCACCAAATACTTGAAAAGATCTTGACTCGAATCGACACCTGTCTGGCCAAACGCTGTACCCTCGTCGTGGTTCGCTCCGAGAAGGATCGGCACATGGACAAACTTGCCTTTGCGCAAAAGGACTGGGCCAGTGTCCTGGATGTAGTCACCGTCAACAACTGGGCCCCAAGACGCCGACTAGGCCACCGAGCTGTTCAAGATCGCCGATAGTGTGGCCACAGGAACCTGACGAAGACAGTGCAGAGTGTCGTTGGCAGAGCTGCAGTTGGTTGCTGCCGTGATGTTGTTGTAGTAGACGTCCCAAGTCGAAGCGTTCGTGTAGGTCGTGGGGATGTACTTGACTGGCGAGCCCGACTGCATGATAGCACTCCGGAAAAGGCCGTCGTCACGACCGCCATAGGCAATTAGTTGGTATGAGACGCCTCTGGCTCCGGCACTTTCACCTCAGATCGTCACTTTGCTCGTGTCGCCACCGAACGCTGCGATGTTCTCCTGCACCCAGTGCAGTGCCAGACGTTGGTCTCGGAAGCCCACGTTCGTTACGCCAGCCTCCTTGACTGCAGTGCCCCATAGAAACCCGAACGCCTGTACACGGTAATTGAAGCTGACTCCAATGAACGACTTTCCCCCTTGCGCAGCTTCATTCGCAATGTACGAGAGATTGTAGCGAGGGTCTCGTGAACCGCCTTCCGTGAATCCACCACCGTGAATCCACACAGCAACCGGAAGATCGGCACCCTCAGAGATACCGGTCGGACGCAC
>AWVV02003564.1:0-16390 GCA_000500205.2 Phytophthora lateralis | reverse complement strand
GGGTGCATCCAGACGCAACCGTTCAGCGACTCGCTGCCTGTTAATGTGGAGGTGGCGCCGCGGAATCAGTGACTGCATTCAAGCGCGTGCAAGAACTTTCTGTTCTTCGACGGTTGCTGCAGGAGCAGGTCGGGCGCTGGCAAGACTTGCCTCATGCAAGACCTGGCGACATCGCCCGACGCCGCAGCTCACCAAGAGGTCGTGGGCCACCTCGTGGAGACCAACGACGAGTTCTGACAAGCGATGAAAGCTCCGAACGTCAGTGGGAGACTTGATGTGTGCCTGAAGCTGATCGAAGTCTGGATGGGCATGGACGATGACGAGGTGCAGCTCGACTACTTCGCCGAGACGGAGTTCATTTGGTAAGTACGTTGCAGAGGGGTAACCTGGATGACTCTGCGTAGTTCTAATGTGGTACTTTATTCTTGGCATGCCATATGGCGATGACCCTGGCGCGCATTGCATTGTTCCTTCGGGAATAGAGCGCTTCATCGACCACCTAACGGAGCCTGTGAAGGACTCCATCCACACGAACGTATGCGTCACCTCCATCAACTACGAAGGCGCAGACGGTGTCGTTATTGAGCGCAGTGATGGCCATCGTGTGACGGCCGAGCGCGGGATGGTCACTTCGTCGCTTGGTTTTCTGAAGTCTGACAAGCTCCGCTTCCAGCCAATCTCCTCATCTTGCTAAGCTTGCCAGCGACTGGGCGCGTTTCAAGCGTGATCGGCACGCTTACGTTACGCAGAGATGACCACCGGATACGTTTCCCGTCAACAGCGACGCGCGCGGCATGAAAGTTGGCGACAGGAAGTCAGCGAGATCGAGCTAAACGCCGTCAGCAGTTGGCTTGGGACGGCAGAGCTTGAAAACAAAGAGTTTGGATCGGTGAAGCCGGTACGACTGCCCGTTTCGCCGGGTAGGACAGCGTTGAAGGTGAGCTTACGTTACGAGATGTTGCACTCGAGGAGGTGCTGTTCGTCAGCAGGAATGCGCGAGTCGGAATGATCTGAAGGTGCAACTCAGCATTTCGATATACGAAATCCAAAGAGTTAGACAGCGTTCTTGCTTGTTTTCCAGCTTTTGCTACTCAACACTTGCAATCCTTTTCGAGCGTCGGGCTTCACATCAACAATCCGCCTTACTTAACCCACGATCTCAGCTGCGGCTTTAAGACCCGACAGGTACGCGGCTGGTAGCGCGCCCTGGTACTTGTAGTCCGTCGCCTCGCCTGCAAAAAGCACGCGGCTCGCCACAATCTGGCTAATGATCGACGGGTCATCATCCGTGGTGTTCACCGTGAGGGGGCTGTAGACGGCGATCGACCACGGGTCTTGGTCCCATCTGAAATATACCGAGCAGATCGTTTGTTAGACAGAGCAAATGCACGCAGTACAGTACACCACTTACCTCGTAATGAAGTGCTTCACCGGGTCCTGGATGCTCGGACCGAAAACAACAGCACGTGCGCGATCTCCTCGTCCGTGAAAGAGGCCGAGATCTTGCTGACGTTTTTGCCGACCAAGACGCCTTCGATGATAGGTACGCCCTGGGCAAACTGGGGCTGAGAGCGGATGATCCCGAGCCCATGGCAAACATACGAAACATATTTGATAGAACGATCCAGAATACGCGTCCACGAAGTCGCTGTAGGTGTCCGTGGCGCGCAAACCTCTCACAACGTATCGCTTCAAACTTGGAAAGCGAGAAGATAAATCTGTTAGACGAACGCACAACGATAGCATGACTGCGATCAAAGCGTGCATCTCGCGTTCATTTTGTTTTACAGATTGCGTTCTCTGCCATGAACATCATGTCACGTACGAGTGCAGGGTCCAACTGACAACGCTTGGCGGTCACCGTATTTCCTGCAGTCGAAAAAGCTCGTTCTGACGGAACAGAAGTGGCGACACACCCCAACCACTTCTTGGCTAGCGGTTTGAGTGATGGATAATATTATTATTGACCACCAGGTTAGAGGGTCCTGCTTCCGGTGAACTTTCTTAGCAGCACCGAGGTACGATACAAACTCCTGCGCGCATGTAACACGCAGGTTTTGCATCCAGATATCGTTTGATCTCTTATCATCGTCGTCAGAGCCCCGTACGTCATCCCAAACACCAGTCGTATCTTCACTTGGAGATCGACGCCGTGGATCACTGCGAAAACTCCGGCCTGGCATTTGTGAGCAGTCTGCAAAGTCGCTAGCAGCCAGTGCAGCGAAGAAAGTGTTGGAGCGAACGAAGTCTATTGGAAAAAAAAAAAGCTGGGGCATTTAGCTCAGTGATTTACGACTTACAGTTTTCAATTCCCCTGACGCATTTATCACGATGTGGAACCAGCACATACCAGACTGGCGCACATATGAAGACACTAAAGCTTTCGCCGTGTACTTCCAATCCGCGTGACTGAACCAGAGGTTTTGCCGCTGGTAATGCTTCCACACGCCAAGTTCGTACGCAACAACAAACAATCCAGTAGAGCAATTTAACCGCCTCTTGAAACATGATTACAGCGCGTCTCAAAATGGGAGCTCCTCATCCAACACCTTCTGGCATATTGCAACAATGAAGGAACCAAAACAAAGGTAGTTTGCCTTCAAATTGAAGTACCGGAGTCACTGCGACGACGCGCAAAGGAAATGACGAAACGCGGATGGCTTGTTGAGAACGCTAACCTACTTGACGAGGGTGCCATTGTGTACGTGATATCTTATCCCGCTGAACGCATGTACGTGCAACCCAAAACTCGCAGCGAAGAGACGCTTGCTGTAACAGCGCAAATGGGCGTTCACTGCGCTCGGATGGAGTTTAAAGGAATGCCAAACGACGGGTGGCGGGTGAACGTTGTGAAGCGGTGATGTCCTTGCCGTTATTGCTACAAGTTGGGTGTGTGTGTACACATTATGTTAGGGATTGAAGCTCGGTTCAACTATGTCATCTGGGGCAAAAGAGGTTTGGTGAACCGTAACCCTTCGAGAAAGCGTAAACACGGAGACATCACCCACCAAGGCCCCGGCCATCCATCCATGAATCAGCATGCGCTATCGTTAATTTAATTGCAAGCGCTCCCGCATCGTCAATACCGATCTATGACTGTCGAGTGTACGACCACGTTGAAGATCCCGTCGTAAGCTACACGGTGTACGACCGGTTATCGATCCGATTTGCCTCCCAGAAGAATAGTAAATGTGGTTAAGCATCCCGCATTGTGAATATAAGTCTGACGATGTCAAGAGTACAGTTATATTGTTCGGCTCGTGTCAAGCTACATGGTGTACTACCGGTGATGGGTCAACTAGCATTTAGTAGCTCTTATCGGATTTTAGAAATATTTCGGTTTTTACAATTGAAAGAACGGCACTGACAGTACAACCAGAGGTTACCTCCGTAGTTTACTGTGGCTTCCTCTCCCTTGCGAATCGGCCGTGTTGCTATCACCATAACTTTTAGATGCTTTATGTTTCGCATCTCCAGAAATATGCAATTTGCGTCGCACGAGTGGTTTAGAAAGCGAGTCACGTTTCCGTGTCTTTCGGCATCAATAAATACCTTTTCGCCTTTAGTCGAGGTCACCGAGATAGCCAAAACATCGTCATTGTCTTGGTCTTTTATCACATGGAGATTCTGCTGAGAGCTGTACAAGAACGCAAAGCTGCTAAAGCGCGAACAGCCAAGCGGAAGCTGGTGAATTCCTTTGACCTTGCTTCTGAGTTTACCAAGCGTCAGCCCACCGTTGTTACCAAAGCTCAGCAGCTATGCTAATGGTCTGCTTGCCAAATGGGTAGTTCAAAGCATGCGTCCTCTCTCAATTGTTGAAGATCCTTGGTTGCTGGAATTCATCCGCTTCATAACTTAAGAGCTGGGTGGTATCCTTTTGGATGTCCCTGGGGCCACCCAGTTGCGCGGTGACATCAAACGCATTGTCGCTGAGTTGAGAGCATCTTTGAAAGCTCGTATTCACGAGGGTTGTTGGTACTATTGTATTACGACTGATATCAGGACAAGTCGCAAGGCTCAGAGCTATATGGCGCTGACACTTCACTACCTGGATGAAGACTTCACGATGTGCAGTTGAACGTTGGAAGTGGAAGGTTTTCCTGGTATGCATACTGGTACCGCCATTGCGTCGGGTTTGGAGAAAATGCTGGAGTGGTGGGAATTAAACCCAGAAATGTGCACGCTGCTTGTCCGTGATGGAGCTGCCAACACTGTACTTGCGAGTAACATTTTGGGTGTTACCAATATGTCGTGCATTGCGCATTCTCTTCATCTGGTCCTCGGTGGTGCCCTAACGCGTCACAAAGGGATTCGCGTGCGTGCAGCTGAAGAATTGAGTGATACGTCGACCGCTGAAGCCGACCAGCAACAGGGTCCCGTTCAGAATGATGTGCAAGGAACCGGTGAAGATGACGTTTTCGCTGCATCACCGCCAGAGCAAGAAGCCGTGCTGACTGAACTTGAGAGCGTTCTGGAGACTTCTTTGAGCAACAATGCTGCAGCTCAGGGTGCCCTAGCTCAGGTTCGTGGAGTTGTGCAGTGTTTTCGCTCGCTCGCTACATATTTTCACAAGTCTGTCAAGGCCACAAACCGCCTTGACGTTATTCAGATAAAAGATTGGAAGCGATTAGCACTTCACTTGATTACGGACTGCCTTACGCGATGGAATTCATGTCGAGGCATGCTTGTACATCTCATTGAACAAGAAGCTCCGTTGGATACATTCTACGCTTATCTGGAGAAGCCGGAAGGAAAAGAGGAGTTTAAAGATCTAAGCCAAGACAAGTTTCCTGAACCGAAGGAGTGGTTCGTCGTTAAGTGCCTTGTCGCCCTCTTGGACCCGATTGCTGCCGTGACGAGAGCCCTCGAGGGGTGTCACTACCCAACGTTGGCTTTAGCGTTCCCGATGCTGCGTCGCAACAAGAAGGTGCTAAGCAGCCCCAATATTTTTGACAGGCAATCTAGGTTGGTCGGGCGCCATGATTTTCTAGTCGATACCCTCGTGACGATGCACCAAATGGACAAGGCCATGCTCTCCCTCTTTGCGGATCGGTTTAAGGGAATGAAGATTGAGCTAGTATGGATCACGTTTCTTGACCCCCGCTTTCACAATTTGAAGCTGTTACGACAAGATGAAGTGGAGGCTGCGAAGAATGCTTTGGTTGATGCTAGACCCAATTATTGCCCTCGCCCAAAATGCACTCTACAGCATTGTACTGACCACTGTCAGCATCTCCCATGACAAATTTTACTGCGAGTTGTTTTCCTGTAACAGCAGTAAAAATCGTCTGATAGCAGCCAACACTTTCGTGTAGATAAATTCAGTAATCTGAAATGTAATTGCCAACGCCACCAGGTTAAATCTTCGCGCTCGATCGGATATTTCGATTACTATTACAGGGAAGCTCTTCTTATTCAATTTGAACGTGGCATCCACGTGAAGAATGAACGTGTCAGGAGAGCGATCCATGCGACGTAACAACGTTTTTGACGTCAAGCCCACGAGAAACGGTTGTTCGTCTGAAACATCTCCAACGAATGGTTTCCCAATATCAATGAGGTCCCAACCAAACGTGAACGCTTGATCTTCGTCTTCACTTCCGGTGAATGCAGCATTGTGAATACGTTCCTGGATCTTGCTGTGATCGTCATTGCTAACGCGAATAATAGTTCACCAGATTTTGCACCGACCGTAGGCTGGGCGTTTGCTCCTCAGTCAGCGTAGCTTGATCTTCATAGCATTCCGGATTCTGCCTGGCTTCAGGCTTTACGCGGCCATGTCCTTTCAGAAAGTCTTCTGTCATCCCCATCTTGCGTATCTTGTTCACCACTTTGAAATGCTGGTTGAGCTCAAAAATAAATAGCCGTTGCATCTGACACCTCGCAGGCCAAAATCTTTCCACGCCAAGGACACTTCGCGTATGGCACGGTCTCACGGCATTTGGTTGAATTACATATGAGCAGGGTGTACTTGATGGCGTTGGTAATGGGATTGATTGCAAAACGTGCAGGCCGATGCCTGGCTTCGTATAACCTTGAACGTCTTGAGGTTCTCGAGGAAGGTCTAACCGTCGGCGGTGCTAATGCCGACAGCAACAACATCCCTCGAAGGGGGGATCCTTCGGCATGAGGCTTGGGAGCGATATCAGGAAGGCGGACTCAAGATGCAGATGGCGAGGGGGCTGGACGATTGGGTTTTGGGCGCGCGCCCCCCCCCCCCTCCTCTCATTGGCTCACAACGCATATCGGTGCGTGGTCTGATTGTGCAATCAAGGGTATGGTTGAATCTGTGATCTGTACATCTATGGTTTTTCTGAATTTTTCAGAGTTTGCTGTGTTTCCCCGCAGGATGGATTGCAAGACAGACTGCATGGTTGGCTCTCCTGAAGAACAGGCCCGCTATTTAGAAATGCATTCAAAAATTGGATCTGAAACTTTTTATTCATTTCTGATAATGGCAACCACCAGTCCACTCATGTATCCATCTACCTACGCTTGCTTTCGCCGGGAAAAACCAAGAGCGCCACATGTACTCATCCAAATACGAGTCGAGGCGGTCGTTGCGCATACCCCTCATCACCTTGATGTGACGCTTTATCCTGGCCCCCCACAAGCCCTCAATAGTGTTAGTATGGATACCAGTAACAGGATCAACAAAATTGAGCGTATGATTTACCCAGCTATAGGAGTACCTCATACTCAATAGAGAGTGGTTGTTTTCCAGCGTGTGCTGCTTGTTCCCTCGGTCACACACGTACGTAGCAAACATGTCGGACATGATGTGGGTACTCCAAATTAAAAACAGGAACGATAAGCGAAATTTGCTGTACCCACACAATGCGTAATCGCGTACCGTGGTTTCATACACCGTTTAATAATCGGCAGCAAGATCACTTTCGTGCGCTTGTCATAGACGACCCGACCGAACCAGCGTACGGTGCCTCGCTCGACACCACCAAATAGCCAGAACTCTTCGTAATGGCGGCCGCGGTAATACTTGCGCTTCTTTGCCAGACTAGTCTCGTCAATCTCGACCACTTGGCCGTCTCCCCCAATCTTGAGCAACATTTCAGCAACATTAGTGCAACATCACATTGCATTATCGCAACACAACTGGAACTTTATCTTGAAGTCAGCTTTTAGCAGTTCCTTCGAGAACGTAGAGCGGCAGAAAGCGGAGTACTTGTGCGCAGTCCGTTCCGAGGTGCCCGCCAGCTCTGCTGCTTGGTCTTGTAGCAGCCGCATGCACCATGCGAGGAGGAGCGTCATGGCGCTACAGAGTTTGATCTTGGTCTCGTTGAAAAACGAGTTGGTCAGTAAGCCGCGGCACGCTACCTTTCCAGTCGCATGCTGAGTACGGCGGCGGCAGCGCCAGCGCTTGCGCGTTGGTGCAAGGCGCATCGATCCGTGACACTGGGGTCAACGCTTCTCCTTGTCGATGATCCCAACCGAAACACACCAGTTTACGCAGAAAGCCTCGTCGCAGGTGACCTCCATCACCTTGTCCATTGCGAAGAGGCTCTTGTCGTCTACGTGGTACATGTACGGAGAGGGGGGGCATGGTGGTGGGGGAGGTCTGGGTGGGACTTGGGCGAGAGTGCGAGTTCGTAAATAATGGTGTTGGTTCTGTGTGGTTGGCCACCTTGTAAAAAGCGGGCTTAGAATGTACGCTGCATACATGAAGCAAGATGTTTGGTTTTTCGTGGGCAGGCGTTTTGCGCGCGAAAGTGGGCTTGTTTGGTTTTCCGCCGGGCCAGTACGCCGAACTTCTAGCGGTTGTGTGATGTACATAGTTTAGATATTGTCACAGTTATAGAAATGTTCCAGATTTAGTTTTAGAATTTTAGATTTAGAAAAGCGGCCTGTTCTTCAGGAGAGCCGCATGGTTTATTTAAGACGTCGTCTTTGGACGCCGGTAAGGCGTTCTCTTGCAGTGATGAGGCAACGAACGTACCGCTGGTTCTGCACAAGTGTCAAGCACCAAATACGATATATTGAGGGCGGAAAGACATGTTCTCTGGTGATAGACACTCTATTAATCGTAGCGAAACGCCACCTCTTTCTTCGGACTTACCGTCTTCATAGGTCGTGTTGGCTCGGACCTTTCGGTAGTTGATGAAGCCTGTATATATAGCCCGTTGGCAGCTCATTCGCTTGAGAGCTCACTGCCAGTAGAGCTGAGCTTGCAAAAAGTCCCGCGAGATAAAAGCCTGCGGCGAGTATGGGCTGCTTCCCATCCAAGTGCCTGAGGCTGACTCCGCGCAAGGAATATGCGGCCACGACGACCGAGGTGGCACCTATCTTGCCCCCTACAGGCAGTGCGAATCAAGTGGATCCCGCAGTTGACAACGCAGTGCAGAATATGCTCATAGACCAAGGTGGCGGCGCGCTCATGGACAAGTCAGACGACGAGCCTGCGGCTGAAGATGAGGAGTGCAAGCTGCCCCAGGAAAAGGCCGCGGAAGTAGCAAACGCGCTAGACGTGATTCTTGTCCGAGTGCCAGAGGCAGCAGCAGTTGGTGTGCAGTCACCCCTGTCGCCGCCACCGTCCCCGCCCAGGAAGTCGTCTCGTAGCGCGGACGACATCCCGATCTCGTCCACGTACCACCGCGTGCACAGCGCCGTCGTGGCGGAGCAAGATGCCAAGTGGCAGGAAGAGCTGCGACGCGAAGCCGAGCAACGCGAGCGCGAAATGCTCGAGTACAAGGCCGCAATGCAGCAGATTGGCTGAAATCGTGTGTAGTTTTGTAGTACAATAGTTATTCCAAGTTGCAGGCTCTGCGATGAAGAGCGTTTATTTAACAAGGAACTCGTGGCAAGTTGCTGCAACCAGGACTTTTGCCACAGTGTGCATGTGCTTACATGTATGTATGTACTGTTCATGATGTACACTCGTTGCAGTGTCGTCGAGGACATCTTGGCCATGCATCCCACTATCAAGCCATTCCTAGAGACTGGGCAATGGCTAGCGTGGCCAGGCAGCGTTGCCCGCTTTCTTCCGCCCCCTTATTTGCATGCCACTCCTTACTCATCGAGCGTGAGGTGAGCTGCCAACAAGGCGAGCACAGCAACGCGAGGAAGGCTGCTGTCGTGGTGTACACCTAGCAAGTGGTGGCAGCACCCGACGTCACGCCGCGACGTGGTGACTTTCGCTCCGCGGGCCCAGCTGCCGCAGTACGAGCGAGCGAGACCAGCGCCCGCGGAGTCACTTCCTCCAGATCACGACACGCGCAACCGTGAGCTAATGAAAGGCGCGACCAGCCGGTCCAAAGTCGCCAGAAGGCAGCACATCGTGTTGGCATGGCAGCGCGACCAGAGACCCGTCCGTTTGGGCAGCGAGAATGACCTCACAGCTCCGATGCATGCAACATGCATGTTACATGTAAGCAACGCCATCCCAACGTTGCGAATAAGGCTGTGTAACGCGCATTATGACCAGCCATGGCTGACAGCAACTGGAGCGCTTCTGGCGTTGATAACAAGTATGCTGCGACTTGCTGCGAACCTGTAAACGAGGACGTGGGACTTGCATGCGACTATCGCGAGTATAGTGAGGGCAAGTCAAATCCGGAAAGCTGAAGCCGCTCCCACAGGCGGCATTTGGTTTAGCGCCGGCAAACAACAACGCTGTTATCTCCAGCAGCACTAGCAACTTGCTAGTACATTGTAGCACGACGCCCCATACAGGACGCTCCCCAACACCGCTAATATGGAAGCCGCGTCGACGCGTCGGCGGGCAAACGGGGAAATCCAGCAGAGGCTGGTCGCGCTTTGGACTCGGCATTCCCTCGCCGCCCTGCTTGAAGCTGGCCGCACGGTATGGATACAGTACGCGCGTGTGCGAGCGCTAGCGGTCGACCGCGCGCTCTCTTCGATATCAAATCGCGACGGAGCCGCTTATACGTGTCGGGTGGCCGCTGCGAGGTGGTTGCTTGCCCCTGCGCTCGATGGCTCATTCGCGTCGCGCTACGACCCGCACCGATGGATAGCTCACGCCGGCGTTGAGTACGCTACAAATTGACGACTTGCACTGTGTCATAGGATCCCACTGTAAATTCAGTAGCTGGAGTCTGACTCTCCGCGCCACTCTCGGTGACTACACCGAGCAGCTCCAACAGCGGAGAGCAACAGCAAGATTACGAGCAAACCGCGACGACAACAGGCACCTTGCCCAACGTGCAGATGGCTTGTTGGCAGCAGCGTCACGCCGCCATCGCTCGGGTCGCTGTGGAAGCAGCAATCGGCGCCCGTAAAAGCCCTGCCTTCGAATCACTTTGGGGCCCTTTCTGCTACACGGCAGTTGGCTGGAGACTGGTTACTCTTGTCAAAGTATGGAACCATTTCACCCTGAAATTCTTCAATCTATCAGCGACCAGCTCCAACAGCGACGGGCGCAGGCACCGGTTTTGCACACCTACGCAAGTCATTGGCAGACAGGGCGGATTGTGCAGGTAGCCATTAGGCTCTAACGAGGTCTTGCTTGGCAGACCCATTTCACTTGAAAGATAATGGTTGTTGGAGCTCTGGTTGAAAGCGGAGCGTTTGGTACTACACCGTGGAATACCCTGTCTGTGGAACAGCTGAGCGATGCAGGTCGTGAATGACAATCTTACTCACTTTCCCCTGTAGCGAGTGGACACGGTACATGTACTTCATAGTTTACATCCCTATAACGAGGGGAGATGCTGTCTGCGCTCACCCAAACAGTGGAACACAGCCGCGGCGGACCCTTCGACAGTAGACAAAGCAAGTCGCAGCGAGTCCGATCGCTCATTTCTCGTTTTCGCCCTTCGAGAGTAGGCGCCAGTGTCACGTGGCCTCGCATCCCACACCCCATGGCCATCGGCATGACGCTCAACCAGCTGTACGCGCCGCCGTCCTCCAGTAACGCCGGCGCCGCGCTCACGCCGCCGCAAGGCCGCAGCCCCAAGGACGACGTCAAGTCCATGGACCGCGTCTACCAGATGCCGTACGCCAGCAGCAGCAGCAACCCAATGCAGCAGTACGCGGCCCCGTATCCTTCGCCTTCTACATCCTCCTCCATGCAATACGTTGCCAAGCCTGGACCCAGCACGTCCGAGGACTACGCGGCCGACCCGTTGCCGTTCGAATACTCGCGCAAGTACTCCCCCCCTCTCCGAGACGACATGAGCGGCGGGGGTCTGCGCGCCACGTCGAGCGTCGTCACATCCAGCGCCCCGCAGCACTTCAACAACAACGCAGACTCGTACGCATCCCACGCGGGCTACGCGCAGCCGAGGATGGCGCCGTACACGCAGCCGCAGTATCCAGAGCCCAGGAGTTACCACCACGACATGCACTTCCCCAGGTCCACGCAAATGTACAACCCCATGCTACCGCTGCCCACGACGAGCCACTCTTTTCCGCCGCTGCTGGACGTGGCCACCAAGAAGGAGGTGGACGCGTACCCGCAGTCCTCCGTGTACGAGGAAGTCGCGGCGCAGAGAGCGCCCATGGGCAACTCCGGCACGGCGCAGGAAGCCATGATCAAGGTCAAGACGCCGCTGAAGCTCAAGTACTGGCGCAACGGACGCCGCAACCTCCAGTGCTTCCCGAGCTGCAAAGTGTTCGGCGACTACTCGGCTATCAAGATTGAAGACCTCAAGCAGCATGACTTCATGTGGGGCAAGTGCAGGGGCAGTTTGGTGACAGAAGTCACGCTCAACAGCAACGTGACGTTCGACGACCTCGTGCTGCTGGGACGCGTCCACTCGCTCGAGAACATCCCCGTGGCCTTTGAAGAGGCCGTGATCCGCGAGTGCATGCTCGGCCGCACCGTGGAGATGGACGAGATGGACTCCATGAAAGACCAGTGGATCACTGGAGAACGGCTGCCGGACTTTGTGCAGCAGGACGGCAACGTCGCGTGCTTCGAGTTCAAGCCCAAGGTGTGGAAGTACACGGAGGACATGGCCCAGGGCAAGTGCAAGCGCCGCAACGTCAAGTACTACGTGCAGTTCGAGGCCTTCGTGCAGATGGTGGCGGGCGACCGCCGCTACTACGCGTGCATCGGCTCGGGCATGTCGACGTCCTTCGAGGTGGGATCGAGCCGCGTGCTCGCTCGCCAGAAGAGGAAGGCGGCGTCCTGCGCGGCTGACGCGGCCCAGAAGACCGGGCAGTCGGACGTGGCGGCCATGCAGCAGCCGCCGCCGCAGCTCCTGCAGCAGAACTCGAACCCGATCATGCACAACGTCATGGCGACGCACCCCATGTCCAACCAGATGTACGCACCGGCGTATCACCACGACGGCCAAGCGCGAGTCTTGCCTCCGACCTTCCCACACCCGCAGATGATGATGAACCAGATGCCTCCGCAGCAGCAAATGCCGCCGGAGATGCACTACCCGATGCCTCAGCAGCTTCAGCAGCAGCAACACCAGCAGCAACAGCTGCAGCCGATCCAATCGCCTCTGTCCCAGCCTTCGGTCGGGGAGAAGCGTAAGATGAGCAGCGAGCGCCCAGCGTTCCCCACTGACCGGGCGAGCAAGATGCTGAAGCCCATGAGCGGCGTCCCCCAGTCCGTTCCCATCTGAACGGGCGACCACGGACGCGAGCGAAGCGGACAAGTGGGTGGGCCGCGTTGACGATGTCTATTTTCTTTATGAGCGTGCCGTCCGCTGCGCGTGCTGCCGGGTATGAAGCGTGCGCTCGGGGAGTACGAGCGCGCGTTGGGCAGCGACGCAGCACACCTTACCAGCCCCGAGAGGGTGCTGTGTAGATACGATTTTTTTGAGTTGATGAAAGCCAAGCACTAGGTCCGCATGTAAGGACCCCGTCGTGAAATAAAAGTCTCGGTATTTATTGTTTTTAATCTGTATACCGTGCGCGTTCATGATGAACTTCATTCGGAGCCGATGATGGATAGCAAAACACTGATATCTTTTGGCTTCCTGGCGTTTCGTCGGGGCCAGTTGTGGCTGCAAAGCCTGTCTGCTCTAGGGATCCAATCCAGATTCGGTTTCTGTTCTTTGCGTCTTGTCCCCATTGAAGCGGCCATGACGACGAACTTTACATGCAACATGCTGCTTCGAGTGGTGGTGCTGCTTTTGGTGGCCGGTAGAGTGGTGCATGGTGCAGCTAACACTGTTCGAGCGTTGGACGGCTTCGGCCACCCTGTGGCATGGTGGGCCGTGCTCAAGCTGCCGAGTCATGTAGAGAAGGAGACGCACGTGGTCCCCACGCCGTGCGACTGTGCCACCCCCGACTGCAGCAACGTGCCCACAGCTGGCTGGCCCCGACTCGAGACCAGAGCTTCGGGACTCTGCTACCTCTACGCGGACTCGACGAACCCCGAGCTCCGACACTTTCGGGACCTCGGCTACGACTGTCTGGGCCAAGGAGGCAACGACCCGGTGAGCCACACGCTCAAGCAGAGGGAGACAGACAACGGTCCGTACTGGGCGCTGTTTAACGACCAGCTCAATGGTATCGCTGCAGCTTTTCATCCTTCAGAGGGTGCGCCACTTGATGAAGGCAAACGGGTGTGTGGAGGTGGAGATCTCTTCAGTGCCCATGCCAAAGGAGCGGTGGCTTTCAAGGACGACGGCAGTGGCGGCTTCTTCCTGCAGACGTCGACGCCCAACTTCCCGGATCCGACGCTTAATGACTCGTTCGTGAGACTTGGGTGTCAGGCAGATGACAATGTGCAGTTCGCACAGCACATGCTGGCCCTGTCGTTGGGGGATACTGAACTGAGAGAGCTCGGACAGAAGCTGCAGTTCGCGAGACTGTGCTCGAGCAACTTCTTCCAGGATGGATCGCTGCATGATCTCTTGGGGAGTGCAGATTTGTTTGCGGATGGGGCGAAGCAGGAGAATACGAGCGCCTCGGCGTTTTACCACGCACTCCTGGACCCGGAACTGCCGCACCAGCAGCCAACGGACCCGATGAAGGCCGAGTTTCGACTCAAGTTGTCGGTTGATGAAAGCATGCAGAAGCCTTTAGTCTTTGAACCGCTGAAAGAGGGCCAGCATCTGGAGGCCTTGAACGACGATGGATCACCTATCGATGATGAAGAAGTGTTGGTACTCGTGAAGAGCCCACGGGCTGCTGTGCCGCCGTGGGGTCTGGTTGCAGAGATGCTAGATTCGGACGTGAGTGTTGCTTCGTGGTGGGATGGCAGCTACGGGATCCCTACCATTTGCGCAGGAGACGTCTTCAGTGCCACCCCACACGAGTTTTGCCTAAACGATCCACCAACAGGTGTGGAATTGAATGCGGATGGGTCGGCACCTTACAACATCGAGAATCTACTTCAAGCCTCGTGCGTGCACTTCTCTATTTGATTGTCTTAATTCTGAGACTGAGATGCTTACTTGCTGTTGATGTTGATGTTGTAGTTGGCACATGAGCGACGGCAGTGCAAACTTTACCTGGCAACTTGTTGGCGGACGTGTACCCGACGGCAACCATGGTAGACAAGGCTGACGATGAGCTTGTGCTTTGAATCGAGATTCACGATTTCCTTGATGCTTTACGATGTACAGCAAAATGGGGGATCACGACCCCTCGCTCTGGTCAAGTGAATACCTCGAACGCCTACGTGACCTTCGGCGACCTCAATATGGAGGGGTTTCCGTGCTCCAAGGCGTGCAATGGATCACAAGCCGGTCGAGGAGGCAGCTTCTTCTCGATCCTGAAGCCGAAACTGCACACAAGTCTGAGCGAATCGATAATCTCCGGTGCCTGTCGATGTTCTCCTCCTCCTCATTCACAGCGGTTTGGACGTGAAGTATTCAATTCGTTCTTGCTCAATGACCCGATACTAGCAACATTCGAGGAGCTGCGCATGTGTCATCACGGTTGCGTGAAGAAAATTGAAGAGCGCCTAGAGCCAACTCAGTTGCCCGTATTGAGTGCTAATGCATCGTCATTCTGGGTAAAATGACGGCTTGCAGACGCGTCGCGCGAATTAGTGATAGTTTATCAATTACTTTTGCTTTCAAAATGTAGTACAGACCGTCATTAGCAATTGCTACGAAATCAAGACTGACCTAGATAGACAACGTACAACTACGGTAACCGTTTGCGCAGGATAAATCTCGGTTTCAAGGACAAACACCAGCATGTAAAACGGAGAGAAGGCAAGTCTCCAGGAAGTAGCCCAAAACAATAATTTTCCAACTTCTACAGTAGCACCGCTAAACACCCGCCCCCACATGCTCTAGGGCGAACTCACGCGCGACGTAGAGGAGAGAGACGATCGCAATGAAATAGGACGGGGAAAAAATCCTGGATCACCAGTTTGGTCGATTGCTCGCCGTGTTTTGCGCCTGTAGAGAGAACCAGCCACATTCACGTCAGTTGACACTGCAGACACGCCCACGATATTTATTCCAGACTTGCTTTGAGGACCGTTGTTTTTTGTTTGTCAGCAAGTCAATCGTCTTCAAATATTTTTTTTTTGGCAGTGCAGTGCTGTAACAGGGTTTTAGCATTTCCTCGAAGTTAACGAAATCAACGCCTGCACAATATCTGCGAAAATGAACAACATCGTAAATTCTACGGCCGTAGAGGTCGACATTCACCAAGAGGCTACTGTTAAAATCTACAGCAAATGTCACAGTACTCGCGTGAGGTCTTCTAGCTCACGTGTGCAGTGCTTCGCAATGAGTTTCTACTTCGAGGTAGATTGACTGAATCCATCGGTAACAATCTTGCACAGCGGGTATCAGAAATACAGCTTGAACCTCGTTTGATTATTTTCTTCACAAGCGTTGATCTCAGCACTTAATCGATGTAAAAATCAGAGAAGAAATAGGAGCGAACCGAGTCATTTCAGTTGGCTACAAAGTACTACACAGGTAGTACCGACCCCACACGATACGATCAACCTCTTGAATAATACAATTGAGGCCCTGAAGGGTTGTGGCTGCTACGAATCCTAGCACATGTTGCTCGAACAGAAGCGCAGCCCGAATACACGGTTGGCTTTACATCGTTCGGAAGGTGGGATACCGGGGCGAGCAAGTACACACATCGCTCGCGTCTTCGATGTTGTTTTGCAGAAGCAGTTTAGACGTTCGACACATCTGGGCCAGCGCCTTCATAATTTGGTTGGTATTGACGCGGTATTTGACCAGATAGCAGCTACTGCATTATTGTGGGGTGTGGTGTATTCCCGGGTCCGAATACCAAAAACTCCAACACAGCAATGCGGGGCTAACCCGCACGGAAGTAGTAGCCGAATATATTGATGTGTTGGTCACCTGGAAGATTGGAAAGTGAGGGACGGAGGAAGACCATGAGTCTGATGCCAACCAGCTCGTTCTCCTCCAACCGAGACCCCAGAGAGACAGACTGTCGTAGGCAGTAGCCACCTGCCAGACAGTCTGAGAATGTACACATGCATCCACATCACAGGAAACAT
>AWVV02003551.1:0-27558 GCA_000500205.2 Phytophthora lateralis | reverse complement strand
CAGCCACTCAGAAGATGGCGACGATGGCAGCGAAGGACACGGTAGTCTAGAGTCTGCTGCAGCGGCGACAGATTTCGTCAAACTTGTAACAAGTTTGACGACCTGGAGCCGTACGAGAGACCCCGTAATGTATTTACATTTACCAGGCTTTCAGATTCAACGGAGCAAAACTCGTGTCACGGTTCACTCCTCAACGTACTTGGCGAAGAGGTTTTCGGGGTTGGTCATGGCCTTGAACTCGAGGTTGTTGCCACTGGGGTCCTTGAAGAACATGGTCCACTGTTCTCCTTTGCGGCCAACGAAGCGCAGGTGTGGCTCCACAATGAACTCGATGTTGAGCCCTTGGACCCGCTTGGAGAGCGCGTGGAATTCGTCGACTGCCAGAGCCACGCCAAAGTGCGGGACCGGCACATCGTCCGCATCTGGGAGACGAATGCAACGTCAGTGAGTGGCAAAAGGTCAACGGTGGAGAGTACCTACCGACAGGGTTAAAGAAGTCCACGCCACGGTACTCGCTGGTGACTTGGTGCACGACGAGCTGGTGGCCGAACATGTTGTAGTCCTGCTCACCATTCCGGGGGTGCGACACCATCAGAGACAGAGTGAGCACAGAGTAGAGAAGAGCATGGCACGGACCTGCCACTGCCTAGAAGAGCGGCCTTCAATGAAGCCCAGCTTGGTGCCGTAGAAGTCCTTGGCTGTTGGAGGTGTACACAGCATTAGGAGACTGAGGATACAAGTACGCGACGCTTTTCTTCTCTCTAGTCGCACCTTGTTCGAGGTTGTGCACTGGCACCGCGAGGTGGAACGGGGGAATTTGTGTCGACATGAGTCTCTTGGCAGTGGGGACGACGGTGCGCTGCAGCATATTCAGTCCCAAGACGCCACTTCGGAAGTGAATGAGCGCTTCAACGTGGGCCGCGAACGTGGATTGGAAGAGAGTGCTGATTGGAAGAGCGGGTCCTCTATCGGCTTGCAGAAGAAGACACAAGACCAAGCTACAATTTTGATCTACCAGATCCTCTTGTGCAATGGACTTCGAGAGCGACTTCAGGATGTTGATGACACTTTTCCATTTGCCATCGTCGTCAAGCTGAGCCCCTCAGCAGTGTCCCTCATACTCACCACCGCTTACATCTAATAAACGTCAAACCTTGATCGACACGACACCTTGATGACGTCTATTTTGTCTCTGCAAATTTATGAATTTCAGGAAATAATAAGATCTACCATACTTAGGTCGGGGTCTTCATTAAGACACCGCATCCACTCACCGCTTCAGTGCTTTAGTGAGGTGAATCATCACAGCGATCGTTGTCTTAGTGCCCCGTATGCACTCACAGACTAACAATTCAGCACCAACGGGTTGTCGTAGGCCGGGAGACGATGGTAATGGGCTTGTTGTTGCGTTTCAAGATGCACATGTCGAGCGTTGAGACCTTGCGGCGCTCAGAGTGCGCGCAGCAGCCTCAGCATTGTGCATGTAGGTAGAAGAGGACGAGTCGATACTGAAGCATTTGGTAGTGAAGATAGAGGAGCGGATGCGCCGGAGAGCGACATTGCCTACCGCATGATAAATGTATGCAGTGCGCTTCCTCCAGCGCTTCAATGGATCTGGGGGGCGGCATTGTTTCACATCGAGACGCAAAGACGACGCTTGATGGAGGATTGCATTGCTCCAGTAGTTGAAGAGTAACACATCGAGTGCGCCGCAGACCAAACCATTGGCCACCAGAGCCCCGCAGCCAGCGTGGATTGCCAGACAGACAGGTCGGAAGAAGTGCCGCAGTGCTGACGAAGCACAGCCACCCGAAGTGCGGCCCACAGACGAGGAGGACCGATGAGTCCATGTGACTCACCTTGTAAGGACCCTTCTTCGGTCGGGCCGCTCAGATGTCCTGCAGGTTTCGCGACTACATGTATGTACCGGTCTCACCGTGAGCCTCGCCTCACGGAGCAATAATTGCCGCTGAGCTTGAGTCTGTCAGACCTTAGAGTGACTCGAGAGTCTCCAGTTGAGACCACGTGACGGTGTGATACCGTTGCACTTCTACGATAACAGACCTCGTGGACGTCGGTGATCAACTGGAGGTGAACGCAGGCCGCCGTGTCGTGCGGCGCGCACGCCATGGCCAACTGGTCCCGTGGCCACCTCATCGACTCGAGGTCCTCAGGAGCTTCCAGCCTGGAAGCGATCTTTGCCAACGCGGGAACCGAAGCAGCACGCACGCATCAACCGTGTTGCCGCAACGGATCCGCGCGGCGTTTCTCCCCTTGTCGGGAGCATGGCGTGCGAAGGCGCGGCTGCATGCTGTCCCTCCACTGAGCGCTAGAGACAGGTGGAAAGCCTGCTCCAAGGGATCGGCCGGCTGCCGGCACGCATCGCTATGCCCGCGCGGCCTGGTCTCTCTCCACGCGCGATCATCGCCGCTGCTTGATGTGGCTCGCATTTCTCGACTTGCCCCATGGAGCGCGCCGCCAACGTGTCCACCTTCGCCTCGGAACCGCTCGACGTCCGTTTTCCTCCGGCCTCGTCGTGCAGCAAAATGCAGGACGAGGACTTTGCGCAGTTCATGAGCTTCATGGATGCCTGCCTGCGCGCCATTGAAGGTGCTAAGGACGACCCGTTGGTGCACGATTCGTTCGCGGAGCCGTTGACGCGGCAGGTGGCGCCGCAGCTCACGCACCGCCTTCAGAAGTGGGAAGAGGAGCAACCGCACCCGGAAGACTACGTCGCGCTCCGCAGTCGATACCTCGACGAGGCCATTGCCCAACGCAACCCCAGCATCTGTCAGGTGGTGCTGCTGGGCGCTGGACTTGACACGCGCGTGTTCCGACTCGACTCGTTGCGCGGCTGCCACGTGCTGGAGATCGACCAGAGCGCCGAGCTCTTCCAGCACAAGCGCGCGGTGCTGACAGAGCTGGGCCCCAAGCTGCTCGCGGACCGGCACGACTGCATCGTGGCGAACCTCAACGCCTTCAACTGGGAAGAGAGCTTGCTTTCGAGCGGTTTCGACCCGGACATCCCGACGTTCTGGGCGCTCGAAGGGATCATGATGTACCTGAGCCGCGCCAGCAACCTCGCGCTGCTCAAGACCATCGACATCCTGTCGGCCGCTGGGAGCGAAATCTGGGGTGACATGTCGGGCCTCGCGCTGCTCAAGGAAGGCGAGCTGACCCTGTTCAAGGACGTGAACGAGCTCTGCAAGAGCGAGCTGGGCGAGCTGCTCTTCAAGCATGGCGAAGACGATGTCTTCGAGGGCGTGTTCAGCGAGCTTCCCTGGGAGATGGAGGTGCAGGCGGCGCTCGTGGAGCAAGGAACGCACTTCGACCGCGAGTGGACCCCCACGCTCACGCGGACGACCAAAGAGCCTGTGACGTACAACTTTGTGCTAGCCAAGAAGCCCACGGTCGACCTGCCCTAAGCTACCAAACTATCTAAATGCGAGTAAGCATATCAATGTATCACTATATGAGCTGCTGGATGCTGGCGCTTGTCGACGTCACCGATGACATACCACAAAGATCGCGGGATGCAAAGTCTCGTCGTGACAACGTGGTGCAAAGTCCATTCTCCGGCCTGTACTGATAACAACAGCAAGCGGACTTCCGTTACGTTAGAGGAGACTCATCGATGCCTGGCTCCGAAACGGGCCGCGACCCTCTCACTCGTCCTCCATGCCAGCCTTGCGCCGACGAACCATCCAATGACTCGGTGGCATGTACAAAATGCCGTGGTCGGTGTCCTGTTGCAGCTCCTGACGCTTTCAGACGTGTCAGCACAGACGACAGAGTCGCTCGGCTACCCAGACCCACACTACTCGGCCACCCAAAGCTTGACAGCGTTTTCTTGCACGGGAGGAGCCCGCAATTGTCCCGATGGCGGACAATACGCCGCTGCTGGTGGGAACCTCACGTTGACCGTGGTGGAAATGCGGCACCTGCCTAATCTGGATGGGTTTGGACTCGCTGGGCTCGAGACCGACGCCTACGTCGAGGCAAGCATCGGGGACAACATACGCACGTCGGGTATCGTGTGGAACTCGCTTAATCCGAAGTGGCCGCCGTGTGCTGAGCCCGGATGCACCGGGGAGAACGACCTAGCTCGAGATCTCAATTTTGGCTTCCGGCCTGCTGGAACGGAGATCGTCATGCGCATTTGGGACAAGGACAGCGGCTTCGAGTTCGGCGACGACCTCGTGGCTCAGGTCACGCTCAACGCCATCTACTGCTCGGCCTATTCAGCTGTGAAGCAAAAGGTGCCTTCGAATGATACGTCCACATGGCAGATCCCTGAGCAACCCATGTGCGTCGAAGAGCTCTGGGTCCCTTTGAGCGAGAGTGGCGATTGCTCCGACGAGACTTCATCGACGCCGTGCATGAGGATTCGCATGACTGCTGTGCCCTTCCAGGCGAGAGCGGAAGAGGTTTTCGTATCGGGTGCCTTGGTCAACGGAGGAATGGGCGGCTACTTCCCCGATGAGGTTTCGTGGCTCTACGGAAGAGTGTATTCCAGCTCAGACACGCGGTTGCTGAGCTACTACCGAATGGCGGACTCGCAGGGTGGACTGCTGATCCGCTCGTCGAGTACCTCCAACAACGACAAAGGCAACACATCCATGATTAGTTCCTACGGGTATGCTCCATACGCGCGCGTGACTTTCAACTTTGCAGCTCAGCTTTTCGTGTTCCGTCGCGTAGACGACGAGGCTTCATCGCCGGAATGGCTTAACACGACCTTCGGATGGGTCGAAACACGAGAGTACGCGCAATTAATGGACGTAGCTGGAGATTTCAAGGCTGTGGCGCAGAATTTCACCCCACACGGTATCAACAAGTACGGAGACGCCGAAGGACGTGGACTTGTCACGGGAGCCAATGTGCGGCTCAACTATACGGACACTACGCTAAGCATGTACTTCATCATCGCTGTCCCGCACGAATCGCTGGACGTCGTGCCTGCAGTCTACTCAAAGGAGTTTTCACGCGGGATTTTCCTCGAGGTAGGCTGTCAATATTGGCTCACCTTGGTGTTCCTGGTGACTCTTGTCTTGCGATACCTACAACGGATGCATTGGCGGATTGAGCGCGTGCAGTCGTTCCTGGCTGAGAAAGTTGTGAATCATAATGGCCAGCTCTCGGCTGCTCCTGGTGCACTGACCAACGGGAAAGACAAACCCAATCCAGCTGGAGCAAAGTCAAAGATAAAGGCGAAGAAGCCCGACATTGTGGCACAGCTCTTCTTCTGCTACGGAGACGGCGTCAACAACGAGCAGTTCCGACGAAGCTTGTTCTACGCAACGTGCGCGCTGTATATTGTGATTGCATCCCCCGTGTTAATCCTGCTATCGTGGGGAGTGACATCGATATGTCTGGTGACGCCCCCAGCGTTCGGCTTTGGACTCATTTTCCTGGGTATTGGCGCTCTGGGAGGCATCTACGCGGCCGCAGTTTGGGTGCGCACAGGCTGGCGCATGACGGCACGCACACTGCACCTTTTTGCTGCGGCATTCTTCGGTGCGTTCGTGTTCCTCTTCTCGTCCACATTTGCAGACCCCAAGGTATACGTGGGCGGCGAAGACCTTGACTTCTTTTCGCTCTCGTCCATTTTCCTTACGCTCAACATGATGCCGATCGTTTGGCTCGCTTTCACCAACGACGCCAAGCTCTCCAAGTCTCTCAAGCAAGTGATCGCTGTCGTAGGAGCTTCCAAGAAGGTCACTACGCTGAAGAGCAAATTCAAGAACCTTGGTACTCTTGGGCTCAAGCTCGCCTCTGCAAAAGGCGAAGCTCAGTCCGAAGACCAGCAACAAGGGCCTGCTGTGACCACGAAAGCCAAGCGAAAGCGGAAGGAATCTGCGTTCGCTGCAATCCTAGGTGAACACTACACGGTGGAGCAGTCGTTACCAGGATTGGAGTACGCTGATATCCTCAAAAGCGCGTTTGTGACACCTGCCTCTACTCGGCAGCGCTTGAATCGCCGGTACTATTGGAGTGCGTTGGCCACGCTCGTGGTCTACTGCGTCGTGGCGAGCACGTGGACGGAGTACGGGACTCAGGCACTTGGAATCTCGATCACACTGGTTCTAGTGGACTTGTGCGTGTACATGCTGCATCGTGGCAAGAATGCCAATAACTGGTCTGCTGGCTACGTGGTGTTTCTCCTCAGCTGTGTTCGAGTGTGCCTCGCCGTCACCTGCGGGACCTACTGGATCCTTGGCCATGCCTTTCTGTACATGGTCTTCGGCACTGCTCTCTGTCGAGAAATCATCGGCAGAAACTTGCCCCGCATGAACAAGCAGGAAGCTGGTGGGGTCACGTTCTTCGGCCATGATCCGCAGCGAGAGCGGCAGCAGCAACTCGATGTGGGGACGACGCCTGAATTCGTTCTCGGGTTTTTGTCATTCTTCTACCTCTTCCTGCTACTTGGAGTAGCCTTCGGCTCCGACACCAACCAGACTGTGCGAGTTCCCGTGTTAGGCCAAGAGTGGCCATTGTGGATATTCGGCGTGCTCGCCTTCATTGTCGTGCTGTTTGTGGGTCTCTCGCTCGCCACCTCGAGAGCATTCTTTCTCCAGAAAGAGCAGCTCCTCTCGGACTACGCTATGCATGTTTATCTGTTTGTGCGGCCGCTGCGACTACCTTTCATGCTGGCGGCTGCGTCGGAAGTGCTCGTCATCTGCTCTGGACTGTTCGTATACGCATCGACAAAGTCGACCTTCATCCTTGTGTCGTCGGTGTTTGCGCCGCTCATTCTCATGCTCTCGCTTGCAGTACACGTGCAGTGGCAAAAGAACGATTATCGTCTTGTAGTGTGGCCGCCCGAAGACGACGAAGAAGACGTTCTCGATGATGATGACGACGGTGGGTTTCTCGATGCAGAAGCTGCTCTGGAGAAGGAAGCCGAGCTCATGCGCGAGACATTCGTGCTGCCACCTCTGAAGGGCAAAGGAAATAACCACGTCTATGATAGTGCCGACGAGAGTTTCAAGATGCCGGCATTACCGTCCAAGAGTTTACTGGGGCTCGTAGGGAGCAAGACAGTGGGGATTACAAGTCCAACCAAGAAATTAGGCCTCACGCTTCCGGGTAGAAGCAAAGCAGCCGTCAGTCAAGGAGGTGACAACAGAACCACCATCACGAGCTTAACAAAACCATCCACAGGTCTCCCTATCATTTCCGAGAAAGCGACGGACAACCTACAGGTGACTACGACACTAGCAATTATGCCAGCAAAAGCACCACGTTTTGCGCTGTTACGAGATCTCATGGTAGGGAAAATTGGCTGGCGAGCATTGTTCTCTCGTAAAACTTGGCTGAAGAAATATCGTGAGGAGGATAATCTCTCACCAACGGCCAAACCACTACTGAATCGCAATGGTGGCGCCAATACCGCCCTAGACGATGGCGATGAGGCTGAAAAACCGCTACTGGATGATAATGCCACTAGCTTGGCTGTCTTGGCTCGACGCAAGACGATGGCTCTGGGTGGAGAGGGGGATATAGACTTCGGCAAGATGAATATGTACCAGGCGTACAAGCAGGGATTCTTGCTGCCGCAGGATCACATGACTCTCGGCTGCTTCGTGGCGCTATTGTTTCTCATACTGCTCTATGGTATGGTTCTCACTGCTACCGAGAACCCTGCGTGGCTGGGTCAGCTCGTCTGGACAGGGAGCTACGTGCTCATCTTCACGCTGTTTCCGACCATCAAGTACTTCAAGACAGCCACCTTCACACCCGATATGAAATTTGCCTTTAGTGGGAGCGCCGTGCTGGCCTGGATCACTGGATTCGTGCTGTTCTTTGCTGTGCTCGAGGCTAACGTGAACCAAGTGGAATCACTCGCGATTCTCTCGATCCTAGTGTTCTACCCGATCTTCCTGCTGTTTGCAGTCACTCTCTGTCGATGGCAGGACGAGAACTGGGCCATCACTCGCCCAATACGCCGTATTGGTGGGGCTTGCGTGGTTGCTGTTGTGGTTTGGATTTTCGAGATGTACGTGTTCGTTAGCGTGGCATTTGGCGGCGTGCTCACCTTTTTGCTGGCGCTGTTTATCTTCCTCACGTACTATCTCGTGAAATGGGTCGAGAACGACCGCTATCTTGCCCCTGTCTACCAGCGGCAGGCGAGTCTCATCGTTTTTGCTGCTACGGTCGCTGCCATTATTGCCGCTCTGGCCACAGGAATGAGCTTCTTCTCGTGCCTCTCCATTGTCTTTGTTGTACTGCTTCTCAAGTACTCACTGCAGTTTGTTGCTGGCTGGATTGTGGCCAAGCGCTCAGCCGATGAATCCGTCTTCTACTCGCCGTACCTGTTCCCTGTTTTCTCGTACAATGCCTTCACCAACAACGTCGTGGACGAGACGCAGAACGTCATTCCGCTCTACATGGTCTTTCTATTGGCATTTTTGTGGGGGGTGGCGGGCGTCATGTTCTTCGACCCGCTCGGTTTCGGCGTGGGTCTCTGCAGCCTCGTGTTGCTGGCTTTTGCTGGCGTCACTGCCCATTTGTGCGCCGTCACGCCGGTACAAATGGGAATTGCAGCCAAGTTCGTGAATGAAATGATACTCAAAGACGCCAGTGAAGCCGCCCAAGCTGTTTCAAATCGCCGTCGTCAGCCTTTCACGCTCGAGTCACCGGAATTTGTGGAGCAAGCACGCCGAGAAAAGAAAGCCGAGCTCGAGTTCCAGGCCATTGCGTATGGTGGAGGTGCTGCTAGTGCGTTTGCAAGTCGAAAAAAGGGAGCAAAAGCAACGGAGCCGAAGGTTGAGGATGAACCAGCGAAGGTGGAGCCTCGATATACAAGTGGTGATATCGCGCTCGACATCGAGGATGTGGACCGTCAATGCCGATACATCACTACTATCCACGGGCTAGAAGTGACTCGACCTGATGGGCTTCTATCGTGGCAAGAAGTGCGGTACGATATTTTCCAGCGTGGAGTGGGGCCCTTCGGGTTCTTGTACGCCTTCACAGTTCCTCCACGGCTGCTTCGGTTCATACGATGGAAGTACTTTCCATCGACGCTCAGGTGGTGCAAGAAGTCTAAAGCTAATACTCAAGCTGGTTCACAGTCAACTCTAGACCCTGACATGCAAGCAGACGTCCTCGAGCGAGGGGATAGCAGCGCTCTCACCGTTTTCCAGCCGAATCGCCGAATCGATACGACACCAGCATCTCCGTCACGAGACTTAGTGGAGCTGCTGTTGGAGCTACACCAGCTAGATGCAGCTTTGGACCGTGAGTTCTACGAAGAAACTCGATGTGTGATCCACTTGCAGTTGTTGATGCTGACAGCGTCCGATGCACGCCTGAGCCGGGAGAAGATTTTGTTCCAGAAATTCTTACGGGAGAACCGCTTCAAGCTCATGTCTAACGGTATCAGTCCTCCGGCCAATGTCTTCCGCACGAGTTCCTTTGCGTCCATCGACATCCCGTTGGTGGCCGTTTGGCTGCTCTCTCTTACTCCAGAATCGCGTGCTAGGTTCCACGCGCTGAAGGCCGCGTTCAATGAAGAAATGGAGCGTACAGACACCATTGTCGATGCTGAGGACCGTGCAGCCCTTGTAGCGCAAAACGATCTGCGTGAATACTGGGCACCACGAGAAGCCGAACAGTGCCGTCAACGCATGCAAGAGTTTTTGGCTCGCCGTCTGCGTCGCGAAAGCGAAGGCATATTAACCGAGGAGGAGGAAAGCAAACCAGGTTACGACGAGGGTCTTGAGAACGCGCGTGAAGCGCTGTTGGAGATCGAGTCGGGATACTCGTGTGTGTCAGGTGAATTCGGTCGGTCCCTGCAATTCGTGGACCGAGAGTTCCCTCCAGACACGACGTCGCTTGCTGGGTGTTCGCAGGAAGCGGAGATCGCACCGACGTGGAAGGTGTCGTCCGCTATCAACGTTGCTTCAGGCCTGTTTGACGGTGGCACAGATCCTGATGATGTGCGCGTGGGCCGCCTGAATGATGCGTGGTTGCTAAGTGCATTGAGCATTATGGCGGCTTCAGGTGGCGTCGACGATGGCAAGGTGGATTTGCTCATCGATCGGTTGTTTGTTACCAAGCAAACTTCACTCACTGGTGCCTACGCGTTGAGGCTCTACCAAAACTGTCAATGGGAGACCGTTATCGTGGATGACTACTTCCCGATGCTTTACGACTCTGCTGAGCGTGAATCTGCTGGAATGGGCGCTGATGGCGACGCAGAGCTTTCGGTGAGCGCTGGAGCAGCATTTGCGCACAGCCGTGACTTCGAGGAGCTGTGGGTGCCGCTGGTTGAGAAGGCGTTCGCCAAGTACTACGGCGGGTATGCCGCACTTGAAGGCGGCTACGTGCACCATGCACTGCGCGTACTTTCAGGGTGCGAGTGCGAAGAAGTGTTCTTGGCGCCAGCAGCTCGAGGAGCTTTGAAGAAGACGCTGTGGCAACAACTCAAGTTGTTTCGCAAGAACCGCTTCTTGCTTGGTGCTGCCTCGCTACCGAGCGAGCACGCAGACCCAGCACTGCGCGCATCCGGTTTGGTGTTCGATGCCTGCTATGTGATCTACGACGTGCGAGATGTGGACGGCGCTCAGCTCTTGCAACTACGAAATCCGCCAGGAGACCACCAGGAATGGAAAGGCGACTGGAGTGATGCCTCGCGTCTGTGGACACGCCGCCTGCGAAAACGTTTGGACGTTCGGAAGGGTAGCGACACTGGGGACGATAACACATTCTGGATGAGCTTCGATGACTTCTGCCACGCCTTCCGAGCGTTGTACGTGTGCCGCTACTACGACCCGGACAAATGGTCCGTCAAGACGATCGACGCGCGCTTTTCACGCGAAGACGCCACGGCCAGCGGACTTCCGACACGGCATAACCCCGGGTGTACAGGCCTGGACAACAACCCGCACTTTTCACTGCGTGTATCGCGCCCCACAGAGGTCATCGTGACCGTGACGCAGGTGGACTCGCATGGTATGGCTCCGGTGACGGTGCTACCTATTGCAGTTTACATCGTGGCGCACAAGGACCAGAAGGACCGCGCACGGCGAGTCACCGCCCTCAATCAAGACAACGTAGCAGCTCACAGTGGCGTACCCGGCCGCAGTCGCGAAGTTCGAGTACAATGTGAGCTGGCAGCACGCACGTACACTCTGCTGATAGCCGCCTATGTGAGCGGCATGGAGGGTCCGTTCCGCGTGCGTGTGCAGAGCAACTACCCCGTGGACCTCCAGCAGATATGGCCAGCAGCCTGGAAGACAGGCAAGGGCACGATATCGGCGATACCCCAGGCCACTCTCGTCGAGAGGATGGCTGGCAAGGTGAAGCAGACCGTGACCGAGTCCGCCGCTGGTGCCAAGATCTTGGCCAAGACGCACGAGCTCGCGGACAAACTTGCAGCTGGTGCAGCCATCGTCGATAACGCCATGCGCGACGAAGAGAGCGTCTTGGAGGAGCAGCTCGCCAAGCAGCAGCAGGACGAAGCGCAGGAGGATGAGCGCCAAGAGGCCCGACTCACGGGCAAGAAGGCCAAGAAAAATAAGGCAGCTAACCCCGGCGCGCCGCAGGCTAATCCGTGGATAGAGCAATGGGACGAAGGCGCCGGCAAACCCTTCTACTTCAACAAGCAGACTGGTCTGTCATCCTGGGAGAAACCCGCTGACTTTTAAGTAAAACGTGTAACATGGCTACATTAACTTCAACTTGAAGACATGGCTACATTTATGTATCACTATATCGTGTGTCTGATGTCACTATTTCGATTCCGCATGTACAGTATCTCACATTTCGCAAAATCATGGACGAGCAGCGCGCGCTCCTCGACCGCCTCATGGGCTTCAACCGGGACGGGGACCGGCCCGACGACGCCGCCATCGACTTCGAGCACGCTCGGGTTTGCAAGCCCTGGCTGTGCGGTCTGTGTCCGCGCGAATTGTTCCAGAACACGCGGCTGGACGCGGGCACGTGCGAGCTGCTGCACATTCCGCATTTGCGCGCCGCCTACGAACAGAGCGCGCGCAGCTTCGGCTACGAGCGAGATTTGGCCAATGAGCTGTCAAGGCTGCTGGCTGACGTGGAGAAGAAGATCGCGCGCGGCCAGAAGCGTCTGCACGAGGACGCGCAGGTCGCTCAGGACGCACAGGACGCCGAAAGCCTCAAGCGCCGGGACGTACAGGACGTCAACCAAAAGCTGCGCGTGTGCGACGTGTGTGGCGCCTTCCTCAGCATCTTCGACAGCGACAGGCGTCTGGCTGACCATTTCGGCGGCAAAGTGCACGTGGGCTACGTGCAGATCCGGCAGAAGCTCGCGGAGCTGCAGAAGACGAAGGAAGAGGAACCGCCGAGGAGAGAACGAAGTGGAGGACGCGCCCGAGAGCGATCAAGATCAAGAGACAGAGAGCGGTCGAGGAGTCAGAGACAGAGCAGACAACGGACAAGACTCTCGTCGAGCTTCAGTCGCAGTCGCAGCCGCGATCGAAAGCGCAGTCGCAGACGTCTACAATAGGAGTGGCGTGGTGAATTTTTAACGCGAAAGACTCGGTCATTTTCTCAAGAACCAGGTATGGATGTCTGCGCTCGCGACTGCGCAGACTTATATATCATCACTCATTAACCTCACTCTCGTTCTCTTTGCGCCGCTCGGATCGCTCACTTATCCGGGGAAGAACGCGTACATTCGATGCGGTTGGCTGCTTGTTGATCTCAATCACGCTGCAGGCTGTCGGCTGGATAACCCACTGACGCCGCTGGTGCTGCTGTCGGGGCTGCTGCCGCTGCCGCTGCTGCTCGCGGTCGTGCTGCCATTGCAGCAGAAGCTGGGTTTCCCGTTGCGAGCTGCCTCCTTGCGCAACTTGACTTCCAGGATGCTCTCCATGACCTTCAGGTGTTTCTCCTGCAGCTCGATGATTCGCCCAATTGCATTCCCGTGCTGGACGCGCAAGTCCGTCATCACAGAGGTGAGCCCCACTAGCGTGTCCTTCGTGTCTGACGTTTGTTTCTCGTAGAGATTCGTGATCTGCTTGGATGTGGCGTCCGTGAGTCTTTCAATTGCGCTAATGAGCGAAGCGTCATGAATGACGACCACCGGCTTAAAGGCATCTTCACTGGAGCCGGAGTCATCTGGGGTCGTGGAATCAGCCTCTGCCTCCTTGCTTTCCTCTCGAGTTGTTTGCTTGACTGACGACGAGTCACTGCGGTGGTGCGATTTGCGATGGGATATTGCATTGCCCAAGCCACCACTTGTGGTACCAGAGGAAGTGTACACGTCACGAAGCGTGCCCCAGTACTCTTTGTAGCCAGCACTGCGGCGGTCCAAGGTTTCTGAGTGCCGCATATTGTATGCATCTGCATGGCGCATGTTGCTGGCGTGGTACTCAGCGTTAAGCGATCGAAGCTTCTTCGCTACCCTCTCGCTGTTGTTGCTGCCAAGGTCGCCCGTTTCCGTTCGAGCCAATGTTTTCGCTGCGCGCAGTTCGCCGCTCGTGTACGAGGCTGATCCTTGCTGCCGTCGTCGAGGGGCTGCATTCAGAGCGCGACTAACGTCGTCATGCATGTGCCGCCAGCGCGCCGAGCTGTCGGCCTGCTGTTCCATCGCCGCGTCATGCTCGCTGGGTACTGTCTTCTTCGCGTTGTTTCCAGGACCAGGCACCATGAACGAATTCTTCTCGTACGCGTGTCCAGTCGCACGTTTTGCTACCTCCGACTCGGCCAGAAGCTGCATTGAAGACCCGGGCGATCCTGCCCGAAACACGCGACGCCTCTGCGCCGGTGCACCGTCGGGAGCCGTCGACGAGGGACGTTTGCCGGCAGTGCTTTTAACCAGTCCGCTGCCATGTGTTTTACTGTCCCTGGACATGATCGCTGCCGTTATAGATTCAGGAGCGGCACTTACTGGCCGCTCGGTCGCACTATTCCGGGTCGGTACTTGCAATGTCTCGTGTCCAGCGTCCTTGGTCTCTTCCAGGTCATGTTGCTGCTGCTGCTGTTGCAGAACCTGAGTCTCGCTTTGCGATTGTAGTGCTGCCTGTTGCGAAGAGTGCTGCTGCATCTGTCGCTGGGTGCGAGGAGCTGGAGTTGGAGCCTGCCCAGGTGGTGCTTTCGTCAGAGCCTGGGCTTGCGTCGATAATGCAGGTATCGACTGGCTGCTTTGGTCCTGAGTCTGCGGATCATGCGACTGTCCTGACCTTTGATTCTGCGTTTGCTGCTTCCCCTGGGCTTGCTGCTTCTGTTGTTGTCCCTGCGTCGATTGCTGTGACCGCGCAGGCTGCGGGGTCTGTCCTGGCTGCGCTTGCGTATCTGATGTCCGTTGTCCTTGTGTCTGCTGCGCCTGCGTGTCTGTCGCCTGTTGTCCTTCTGTCTGCTGCGTCTTGGCCTGCTGCAGTCGCTTCTGTATGCGGTGCGAGTTGGTGCGCTCCTTGTGCACGTCCCAGGCGCGCGTGCGGAAGTTGGAGTTCATGATGACCGGCTTGGGCTTCTTTCCGCCGTGTACGGCGTAGTGCACGTGGCAGATCTTGCACAGCACGAAGCGGCCTTCGTCGTCCACACTAAGCACGTCTGGGTCCGAGAGGATGCTGGGCGGCCACCAATTAGCTTTGCGCTTGGGCATGGTTGTCGACACCTTGCTGCTCTCTCTTCAACGTTCCGTCTCGCGTCTGTTTAGGTCGCCTAATCGGGCTGCGCTCTCGTTGTCCAAAGCTCTTCTGCGCGCTTCGGGCGTGTTCGTCGCGAGCGTGCAGTTTCCTAGCGACGGCGCGGGTCACAAGACACCAAAGGGAGAATTGCAGTTAGTGTCCCGTTATGTTACAAAGAGGGCGAGCGACCCAAGAATCGCTCGACGTCGCCTTCTTTCCTTCCTTCCTTCCTCTCCCCACTGCGCAACAGCTGCAGGAAGTGTAGATGATGGCAAGAAAGGAGAAGGACGACGAAGAAGCGGCTCGTTGGGCTCCGCTGTCGCCTCCGTCCGTTTTGTCGCACCCACAACGCCGCCATTAGATTGGCGACAGAGGCAGGCACGAAACGGTGGCACAGACGGCGGCAATCGACGTGTGCAAGGCACTTACTTGCTGTTGGGCTTCCCGGCTGGACCTGTGCGCTTGATGGTGGATATCTGTAAATGGGCTTGCACTTGCTTTTTGTATTGTTGCGTTGTGTGTGTCTTTCGTTGCGTTTTTCTTCGTTTGTGGACTATTGGAAAGCTTAATAGACAGTTAAAAAGGTCCATTCGAATACAAAGGGGTTATAAACAGTTGCAACATTCCAATGCTTACTACAAAATAATTCTCTCGTATCGTTATATGTAGGTATCCATTATCGACACCACTCACTTTAACAGGTGAGAAATGAAACTGCAATTTATGGTCGGCTGGCGTGGTCGGTCGGATAGTATATAAGCGTTTGTATACTTGAAGATTCGCAGAGTACGGAGCTTCGGAAAACGTTTTCGATTGCTACGTCTGATGACCAAACCAGAAGAAACCTCCGCACTACTTGTTCTGAACAAGCATTCAGACACAGCATTGCCAGGGGCAATTACCAAAATCTCGCACGAAGGCTATGCAGTCACTACAGGAAAGAACAGGTCTTGTCATTAGTGGTGGCCCATGATTTCGCGCTCGCGTGGCGAAGAGTTTGACTTTAGACGATCTCTATGAGCTGTTGGAAGATTTTGGATGGAAGATGGAGAACCCTACAAGCTCTGAGTTACGGGTATACGAAGACGGCCAATTTCTTTCATTCTACAACACGCACGAGCAAAGGGTCGAAGTGGCTGAAGGCAGCAGGAGAATCTGTCTGCGTTTAGATTGATGTGCTTGCGTGACTCTGATGGTTGGTCCGAAAGCTTTTAGCAGCACAGAAATTCTCAAAGTTGACGGAAAACGGCAATGTTAGCGGCTTTATCGTTGCTGTGTTGGTCAAGGGTCGCTAAGGCCTCCGGGACCACCCGCGAACTTCTAGCCGAACGCGCTGCTCTCTACCCGATCCGATGCCTTCGATTGCATCTGCGTTGGCTTCTGATTGACAGCCATATCGCACTAGTTATCGCGTTAGCGCCAAGAAGGCAACACCAGGACGCGCCAACGAAAAGCAGATGCAATGCCTCTCACTTCGCTTGTCGGGATCCGTGATTTTCCGTCCTCTGTCCTGTTCCTTCAGAACCCCCTTGTTGTTACGGTCGGATTTAGACATTTTTGCCCTAAAAAGGGGGCGGCAACACGAACTTTTGCCGAAGCTAAAGTCAAGCTCATGCGCCATGCACGCTCGACGCTCTTCGTCTGAGGTCCTTGTCCCCCGTTTATTGTTGCGGGAGGCGCGCCATAGTGCCGATGTTGGCCAGTTGTGAATGCACTTCGCCATCAGCAAACCGCATCAGTAGATTCGTGTATGGTGCTTGGTCACCACCTTTTGTCAGTTCGTCAGCTTTCACTATACTACCGCGGCAATACAACCAGCTAACGTTAGGCTTCGAGTGATCTCACACAGGAAAACGGCAAGTCCGCATCCGAGCATGAGACGTAAGCTGGGTCTTGGCCCGATAGCACCAAGCTACGGAGACCTCGTTACCCTTCTTTTGGCGCAAAATGCTGAGAGCCGCAGGCCAGTGACCTTTCATGATATACAGACTCAACAGATATGCAGCGGGGTGAATGTGCGGCCTTGCTCGTGTATATGTTGGTCGCTGTGTGCGCCACCACATGCAACGCGGTGGTTCGTATCCCGCTGTCTAAGCGTCAACGAGGAAAGATTTCGCCACCACTCTACGAGCCATCCGCTGTGATGCAAGAACTCTCGACACCAATACATGCCAAGATATCGCAGGTACTGCTGCACAACTTCGAGAACGACCAATACGTTGGGCTTGTGACTGTCGGAACTCCTCCGCAGTCTTTTCGAGTGCTTTTTGACACAGGTATCGTCCGACAGCCATAATTCTCGGCCGTGTCGCGTGCTCATCATGCGTGTTTAGGCTCCAGTGATGCGTGGTTGCCCGATCAATCCTGCTCGGCGTGTGGAGACCACACTCGGTTTGTTCGCCATCGGTCCAGCTCGTTCCAACCGACCACGGAGAGTTTCCAAGGGATCTACGGCAGCGGGGACTCGTACGGACTCGTTGGAACGGACGTCTTTACAATCGGGAACTACTCGGTACAGGAACTAGCCTTCGCCGTGCTCACGGAAGAGACGGGTGACATTCCTGTATGTATTTGATCTGTTGGTGAACTCGACCATGGCTGATAGAGTTCATGCGGTTCCTTGTAGGTGCTTGCGAATGACGGAGTGATTGGACTGGGGTTCGCAGGCATGAGAAAAATCGCACACCCAACCATCTTGGATATCGTGTTAAGCTCTACTCCCGACCTCACGCCCGTGTTTGCTTTTCACCTCACGGATGAGACTAAGGTAGAAACCTCGGAATTCCACTTAGGGGGCTATGACCTCTCTGTTGCTGACGAAGGAGCTGAGCTGGCCAAGTTTCCCATTCTGACTCTGCCAAGTGAGTGCTATTGTGATTGGTATTGTTGGTTTATTGGCTAATGTGTGTGTTTAGCCGCCACGGAGCCAACTTATTGGACTCTCGCAGTAAGCGATTTCCACGTCGTCCGCCACGGCAAGAGCTCCAACCTGTGCGAACCATTCTGCTATGCCATCATCGACACTGGTACCTCGTTCACCTACGTACCCCCACAGCTATACGACTCCGTCATTGCTGAGGTGACCGCTGGCAAGTCGTGCGATCTGGAACAACTCTTGTGCGAGAACGTGGGGTACGATTCTTTCCCGACCCTCTCATTCTCGTTCGGATCGTCCGATGACGGCAACTTCTTCCACTTGGGACCTCGAAACTATGTCGACTGCGACCAAGACTCATGCTACATCGAACTACTCAACCACGCGTAAGTAAAACCCGTTGCAAAATGTTTTCCGGAATCTAATGACTGCTTTGGTGCTGCAGGAGTCTGGGGAACAATCTGTACTGGTGGGTGCTCGGTGACAGCTTCCTCCATGAATATTACACCGTCTTCGACTTCCAAAACCTGCAAGTTGGCATTGCATGCGGTGAGTCATCGCCAAGGTGCTCTATCGGCGAGCACAAGTTGCCTTCATCTTGAAGCCGTCCCATGATTGGTCAATCAAACGTCTTGCATTTTATATCGAATTTAAAGTTTGTCCCACACATCTGATAATTGTGAATTTGCGCCGATGGACAAGACCGAGTGTGCGCTGTGTCACCGCCGCCGCGACGGCGACGTCTTCTCGTGCGCGAGCTGCACATCCGCCATGCTACAGCAACGACGCACTATGCTCTCCGCACTGCAGGCGGACGTGGCGGTGCTGCGCAAGAAGACCGAGTTCGCTCTGAACGTGCGTCTCCTTCCTGCGAAAACAATATAACAATATGCACCGCTAATGTTAAATTCCGTCTTCTCTCAGACGAAGAGCGCGCTGGTGTACGCAGAGCTGCGGCTGGACAGACGCATGAAGCAGGTGGAGCTATTGGCTGGAAAGGTCATGAAAACGCGCGAGCAGCTTTGCTCCGAGCGCATTGCGGTCGTGGAACGCACGTCCAAGCTGGAGGAGCGCACGGAGCGGGCGGAGGAAGCTCAGCACAAGCTGCAGAGCGAGGATCAACATGTCGAGAGCCTCCACGCTCCGGTGCTCGAGTGTCTGGACTACCAGGTCCAATGGGCGGACGAGGTACAAGCTGCTGTCGAAATTTGTGGTGGAATTGTTAATGACTGACGTTGTTCTGGGCCAGAATGCTGCAAAAGTGAGAGGAGATCGACTGCGGGAGCTGTTCGCGTTGTTTGGGTTGATTCCGGAAGAGGAGGATAGTGTGGAGGAGGATCCGCTGAGTGGTCTTCCTGATGAGCGAGAAGATGTCTCGGAGGAGCAGGAGAGGAGGAAAGCACGAGCAAATGTCCCTGTGTTTTTCAGGACGATTGTGGGACTGCCGTTGCCAAAGTCAGGGAAGTACGAGAGTGTGCCACCTGAAGTGGTTTCTGCGGCGCTGGGCAAGATGATTCATCTGCTGCACTGCCTTGTGAAGTACCTGAAGATCACGTACCCACATCCGATGGAGTTCAACGGATCGTTTTCAACGATCGGAAATACAAATGAAGGGGCTGGATGCCACACGCTTTACCCAGACGGTAGTGTTGGGTTCGACCGTGGAGTGAGTCTGCTCCACGAGAATGTGGCGTTCTTGTGTGCCTGGCAAGGTGTTTCGAGCAGTGACGTTCACCCCACCGATTTACTTGGAAACCTGCTGCAAGTGTACAAGTCTTCGCGACTTGGAACGCTGTGCGATAAGCAAGAGGCGAACGAGCTGAATCGAAACCAATCGTACGTGGCGGCTGGGTGTAGGATCATTATCATACTAACACCTGGCCATTTGTGTCTGAATTTGCTGACACCAGCGCCAACCCAGACAGTGCGCCGATGTCAGCGCTGGAAAACTCGCAGACACTTGCTGGGAGCATCGAGATCTTGCCTCACTACTCGTGAAGCACACAGAAACATTGGGATATCAGTTGTATGAATAAAAAGGCAAAGACGCTGGCAGCATAAATCTATCGGCGCTGTTCAAGCTGCAACTAGCTGGGAGGAATCTCGTGCTGTTTGAATCTGGTAAGCTGGCAGCGGGCAATTTGCATTGTCACCCGTCGTTTGCCCAGGGCGTCCAGCGAACTCCAGCGACGCCAATCCTGGCTATCTACCTTTTTATCCAAACGGGGTGATCGGTGCCGCCGAGCCCTGGTCGTCCTGGCTAAGTTCCAAGCACTGGTGCTTTAGTGATGACAGCTTCTCGCGGATAAGGTCCAACGCGCAGATGACCACTTCCTCGGGCTTCAGCTGTCCCGTAGTCTGTCATTAGAAACAAGATACATCGAGATGAGATCAAACAGCCCGTCAAAAACAGCAACATGAATGCAACGCACTTCGACTGAAAAAATGAACTTGTCTTCCCTCATCCGGATGGACACCGCCGAGTCGTCTTCCGGATTGTCCTTGAACGAGTCGGCCAGCTTCACGCACTCGTCGCAGTACATGCACCGCATGGCGTCTCCTACTGTGAACTGCATCACACAACCGCTCACCTTCAGCAACCAATCTCTCTCCAATCATAGCCACTTACTACCGTACCTGTTCATAGTTCTCGTCCGTCTCGAATACCTCCGTGGGGCAGCACTTGTACAGCTCGGCCTTCTGCTCGGGCGAGTACGTGCTGAGCACGGCCTGATTGAGCGTGATGATGGGGTCGTACATGAACGTGGCCACGGCCACGGGGGACCACTTGGCATGCTCCTTACCGATGCCGAGCTTGGCGATGGCCGAGAGGCGCAGTCGCTGCCCGGGCCCGAGCTTGGCGATGATGACGCCAGTGTCCTGTGTGTTGTTGAGCTCCTCCTCGGACGAGAAGTTGACGGGGCGGATGTACGGGTCCGACGACTTGAGCGCTTCGCTCGTGACGGACAGCACGCCACTGTCCGCCGTCACGTCCAGCGAGAACTCGACGCTGCAGTTGGGGCAGTTCTCGTCGCAGTCGCAGTCCTGAGAGTACACGAACCGTTGGCGGAAGTTCTCGAGGCCGCCGTCAAAGTTGAGCGGGATCATGCCCAGCCGGTGCGCCAGGAACTCGTCCGTCATCACGGACGTGTTGATCTCGACGCTCACGAGGTCGATGGCGAGCGTGGGCACCTCTGAGATCATGACGCGGCGGATGGCGTTGGCCACGCTGGCGTCCGTCTCCGAGAGCTCGAAGCGGATGAAGTCGTCGCGCAGCTCCTGGATCTCGATCTTGGGGAAGCGCGGGTGTGGCATCGTGCTAGGCTTATAGACCGACTCTGGCGCTTGGTGGCGAGAGCTCCTCCCTCCCCTTAGTCAAGCAATTTGCAGAGTGAGTGTCGGCTCACCAGAACGGAATAAAGACGTGTTTTGATTGGATGTAATGTATTTGATTTTGTCCAGTAACATTACGCCTCTATTATTAGCAGTTGTCGTGCACAAACATGATATCGCGCACAAGTTCGGGCTCCGAGTGCACGGCGTGCGAGCCGAAGGGCAGCGCCGCGCCCGTGGTGGCGTTTACCTGGACGCCCTGAGAGGTGGCGGTGGCGAGATCCCCGTGCGTGCCAGCGCCGATCTGTACCATGTCGGAGGGCCGCACCGAGCCTACTGAGCTCAGCCACTGACGCGCAAGTGGCATCAACAGCGGAAAGTTGGTCGTGTTGTCCCTCCACCACTTGAGGGGGTCCCGCATAGCCACCACTTTGGCTGCGGCCACGGCGTCGTAGTAGGATTTCACTTCGTCCATCACGCGCACGCGCAGCGCCGCCTCCTGCTCCAGGTACGCGGCGGAATTGGCGTTCAAGGAGGAGCTCGGGGACGTTGCAACTGGAACGGGGCCGAGAGAATCGCCGAGCTGTCCCTGTTGGTGCAGCAACTGCTGCTGCTGCTGCTGATACACCAGAGCGGGGTCATCGTGTGCGTCGTCGAACAGGAGCTCGCGCAGGAAGCTGTTGGTGTCGTGGTCTTCGCGGGTCGGCTGGATGCCGGCCTGGAAGTCCAGGAAAGTGGCGCTGGAAGGATCGAGCGAGCTGTTGTCTAAACCGGAGCCGACTGCTGATGCGGCGGCGGCCGCCTTCATGCGCTGGTTGGCCATGATTTGGTTGAAGTTGGCGAGCACGAAGCACTGATCGGTGAGCCGCGCCTTGCACACTTCGCGCTCCTCGTCGCTCAGATACTTCATCCGCACGAAGCGAGGATCCAGTTGGGAGACCCACATCAGCTCGCCGCAAGCGCGCGAGAAGTGCGCCTTGAACTGCGAATACAGGAAGTTCCGCACAACCTCCAGCTGCGAGGCGATATTCTGGCTTTGCGCCTGAAAGTCGCTCAGAGGGTTTTCGCCTTCAGTGCTCTCACTCGCTTGGTTGTTCCAATATCTTGCAAAAATCCGCTGGAAGTTAGTCACCTTCTCCAGATCGCGCTTTAAAAACTTCAGCAGTGGGAACGTAAGGGATGACCCCGCATACTTCTCCTTCCCGATCGCGAGTGCAACGTTTTCAAACGGTTGGAGCAGCTGCAATAGGCACTCGACCGCACACCACTGCTCGTCGGTTGGATCACGTCGGCGCATGGTGCTGTCTGCTTCAGAAGAAGATGGTGATGATCTCGAGGCATTTTGGAACTCTGCACGACCTTCACTGGTATCTGCGTACGCGAAAAAGTCGTGGATCACGTCGCGCTTCTTGACGAGGCGCTTGAGCATATCGAGGGTACTAATCCAACTGGCTTTGGAGTCGATCACAAGTTGCTGTTGGCTGGTGCCGGCCATGAGCTTGCTCAGACGTACCACGGCGCGTGGGTGGTTGGTCAGGAAGAAGGCGAGGTCCCGAAAAATAGTAACCTGGTCCCGTACAAACTGCACGCTCATTTGGTACTCGGGTGGCACGCAAGCGACAGCGTTGTTCACCATCTCGTCAAAGAAGAACACCTGCATACCATCCGCCTCTAGCTCCCTGGTGCCGTGCAGCAGAGGGGCCAAAATGATCTCGAAGCCGTGGGCAGCACTCTCCGCTTGCTGAGTGCGTGGCTGTGAAATTGCGTTCGCGCCATCATCAACGCGCGGTTGCGACTGCCAAAGCATCGAGCTTAAATACCGCGGGTCTAGATCCCACCGCGAGATCAGCGTATCCAGCATATCCTTTTTGATCTCATAGGCAAAGATTTGGTGACCGCTGTGTTCCCGTACATCCAGCGTAAAGTGACGGCGCTCGAAGTTCTCCGTGAGGTAGTGAATGCTGAAAGAGACGAATATGTCGCGCTCTGACGTGACCCACACCTCGGATGCCATAGAGTAGAAGAGGACTTCGCTCGAGATCTGCCGCATTAGATCCATCCGCGTGCGTGCGCTCAGTGACTGGACGGACGCTCGCACGGAGCTTGGCGGGGGAAGCGTGATTGGCTTGCGCAACGTCGTCGCAAAGTGGAGTAATTCCTGTAACTCCGGGTCTTCTGTGATGCTGAACGGGTGATGGTGTTTGGCTACCCACCGAGCCACAATCGCGTTCAGTCTCTCCGTTTCTTCCTGCGTCAATTCCTCCTTGCTGTCGTCGACTTCCGGGGTTCGTAGATTATCGCTTAACGTGAGACTTAACCGAGGCCCATCAGCTTGTGTCATAACGCTCGTAGTCATACCGGCCTCCGTCCGTCTCCGTTTGTGACCAGTGCCCGAACTGCTTGTGCTGCCGCTGCCTGGAGATGCTCCGCTCGTCGGCATGTACGTATTCCGATCCTGCTGTTTCTTGCTCTTCATCTTTCTGTCCGCCATCTTCTGCGTGTAGCTCGCCAGGTCGGCCACGTGAAACTTGGCCATGTGGCGACTAACATTATTGCTGCTGCCGGTATTGTAGTGCATAATTCGCTTGCATTTCAGACAGTACGCTTCTTTCGCGTCTTGGTTGGTGTACGTTCGTCCGGCGGCAAGGTGCGGCGGGTCTGGCACCACGAGCCGAATAAACTGCCACAGCTCGGGCCGCCGCATCTTGCTCGTCTTGTAGAGCTGGGGCATGCCAGCCTCCTCGCCTCCTGTAATGACCGTGCTGCCGCCTCTTTTTGCAGCACTATGGTGCTGCATTGGCGACGCACTTAGAAAGCCGGGGCTTTGTGTAGCAATTGTCTGCTGCATCGCGCTGCTCGTCATCTGCATCTCGACGCTATCGATATTTCCACTGTGCACCTGCATCAACGTCGACGCCGCCGGTCCGATTCCGTCCATGGAATGCTGCGACTGCTTGTGCTGCTGTTGCTGCATGTGGTGCATCTGCAGTTGCTGCTGGAACTGCATCTGCAGCTGCTCGCGCTGCGCCTGCACTGCCGAGTATGGCGTGGAAGGGGACGTCGCCTCGTCAATATCGCCGTCCATGCCGCCCATGGCATCGATGCCCGGTCTGCGCTGCTCGTGCTCCGCCGCCATGCGCGTGCGGTGGGTGAGAGTCTGGGGTCTGCTTTGACCAGCGACTTTGGTTGTGATTGTGAATTTCTTGACGCGATTGGTCCCAAAATACGGTGACTTTTGTGACGCGTAACCAATGCGAGACGTAATTACACCTCTTGTGATTGGCCAAAAAGGTCGATGATGTGGTCCTCACTGTGCCACCACTGGTGCAAAATGGGGTGTACCCCATTCGATTGGCGGAAAGACGCACATTTGTCTTTCCAAAGCGGTTTGAAAGAACCCATCAACAGTGGTACTTATATTTCATAAACGGGACGGTTCCGCTCATACTTGATATAGAATCATGTATAGAGTATTGACAATATCGCGGATATTTGACGTTTTTCTCTTCTTGAGACCTTTAAGCATGGGGAACGGTATTTGAAGTTCTACTTACGTGAGGAGGTATTCACGTAGGAAGCGGTTAGGTATCAAGGTGCTGGTCTTGATGACCCTTCTGGCAGGTCGAAAGTACCGCGTAAACGGCCAAAGCGAATTAATTGTTTATGGGGTACCGTAACGGTTGACGAAATGTTTCCGACACTCCAACAATTCTCTCTAGCGGTATTGACACAAATACCAAAATACGGTAGGGAAGGGCTGATATGCGCGTTTTTGAACTTTATAAGGTGGCCCGCATGCAAAAAAAACACGATTTACCACCGAGACATATTTTTCGGACACGTCCGTCTCCATTCAAAAAACTATACTAAACGAAGCTTGTGATATTACCAGGTATTTATATGGGACGATGTTGCCGACCGCCCAAAATCGCACACTAACACCCGGAGACCACATATAAGCTGTATTTCTGTGGTTTAGATAAAATCAGGCGTAACGTGTAACCATGACACTGCCGCCAAGTCGATATAGAAGCAACAAATGACAACCGAAGTAGAGATAATATTACGATTCCCATGAAGGATCTAACCAACTCCATGTGGTCATATCATAGCACAAAAATGAAGGCGGTCGAAGAAACGGTACGCACAGCGCCTGTCTACACGCTATGAACTGCCCGTTGAGTGGCCTATCTGCCTGACCTGACGCCAGCTGCAGGTACCCTGAAGACTACATGAACGTAGAACGGTTTCTCCCATATTGGACCCGCTTCACTCCTCCGCACCGCTCGAATCACCCCCACCCCACCTCGCGCGCCACAGCACCCACAGCAAACCAATGCCAGGTCTAAGTGCAGTTGACACCCTCTACGCTGGCGATGTACTCGAGTATTGCTCGTTGGCGTAAGCTTAGGGCGTTCCGCCTACATGATGGAAGCTTCCACGCCCCGACACGAGCCACCATTCTCAATTTGGCTCTATCGAGTGCTGTTGATGCTGCAGTAGACGAAACGAGACGTCAACTTATTGCTGCACTACCGGAATGTGGGTCCTCTCACTTACTGAACAAACTGCAAAAGAAGACAAAACACTGCCACGAGATGCACCAGACGGCTCGCAGCCTTCGAGACCGTCCAAGGCGCGCAAATTTTATCAGCACCAGTTGAGGTGGCTTTCCAAGAGACAGAAGGTCGTCTTCGCAGCGAGGAGAAGTTCGTGATTCCTCTCAATACGACCACCGAGATTGTCGATCTGGTTTCGTCCGACAGTGACCCAAATGATGATGATACACGTCTCAATGCAGAGGCAGATGCTAGCGCTACCGAACGCGAGCCAGGCGCAGGGCCACCCATGGGAGCGCTCGATTCTAATCATGAACGTGTACCAGAAGACGAGTGTGGAGTGGCGCCTACGGATAGCGAGCTTCTTCAAGTACAAAGCTACAACCATACCGATGAGAGACGAGCGTTCCAAAATTCGCCACCAGCCTAAACGGAGAGCAGGTCGGTGGTACGTAAACCGTTCCGGCACCAGGCAAAGTGCGGAATCACTCGTAGCAGCACGTAAATATATCATGCGAAATCGCTGACAATAAAAAATGCCAAGCAGTTGCTGAGTCTGCCAACTGTCAAGTAGCGACTGCGGGCATTGCACGCACGACGTCCAGTATACGTGGAGCCTGTTGTCGACTATCAACGGAACAATGAGGAGGTGCAATGACCAGAGGGGATTGAATTTATTGCATCGGACCCGAGGATCTCACATTTCCTGATATCGTCGATTTCGACCAGTGCGATTGCATATGCGACTGTTTCATGGAAACTTGCGAGAACGTTGGCTGGGTGGTGTACTGCACGTCTGAGTGCTGTAATCTTGGGGCAGTTTGTAGCAACGTCACTCGGTCAAGATCTTCCCTGAAGCTATTTGACGCCAGTCGTGTTGGTCTTGGCGTACATACTACGACTGCCCTAGACGTGGAGACATACTGGGGAAGTATGCCAGTAAGCTATCTGAGTACAGCGGTCTGATACCGGATTAGCCCGCCCAAGCAATGAAGACACATAACGCGGGGGGGGGGACTATTATGGTGTAGGGAAACTCATATTTTGGGTGAACCATATCGCCTGGCCCAGTTGGGTACATCGCACCTAACCGGATTACACACTTAAGTGAAGACTCACGATGCGACAGTACCCGGCGAGTGCCAGGACTCAGCGAAAGCAGCAAGAATAGGTGAGCAAATGTCATTTGCGAGTTATTCCAAATTCGACAAGATAAATCAGGGATCTGGCGAAGGGTCGGTACGAGATCCAAAACGGCCCGACTTGGCGAGGATAAATTTGGGAGCTCAGCGAAGGGTCGCAGGGAGATCTATAACGACCCCATTTCACTAGGTATTTGTATAGGATCGATAGGAGACCAAAGGGGGGAGCCCAAAGGGACTCCCGGAAATCACAGAGATAACAAAACAGAGCAGAATCTTCTAAGTCCAAAAACAGCGTACACTTTTCCGGTAAGTCCCTGCGTGGGCTGGATTATGTATGCCGTCGTTCCCCGAGAGGTATCGACCGGTTTTTGTTTTACTATACCACGACCCGTAAAGCGCCCGCTTCATGTATTTGGGGTGCTGGAGCGTTACCAAGTCAAGGCCGACCCGACGAACCGAAACGACCTACTAGAGAATCAGTTGGGGATTCTCTATTAGTCTTCTTCTTCTTTTTCCGTCTGACTAAGAGCTCTCTACCTTGAGTGTCGGCGCGACTGGTCACCCACACAGCTTACAGAACGTGCAGCTGCAACGCAGGATTCAAACATACACTTGAGTAGTCAATAGCACATTTGGTGTAGCTTGTCGTAGGCGCCAATCGTGCAGATCGACGTCTTAGACGAAGACGTCGTTGGGGTGCTCATTCTCAACTGAGCACGAGTCTTCCCGAAGAAGTTCTGAATTGACGTGTCGGGACCGGCACGTTAAGTCCTAACGGGGGATGGTGTAGCGGGGCTACACAGTCGGTTCACCTCCTACCTTAGTGCAACATGCACTAATGGCCACATTCAGGTTGACCACTCCACAGAGTGGTCCACATTCATATCCAAAGAGATATCACTGGTAGAAAGAAGTATATTGCTACCAATAAGAGTCATTCATTAGATAGGGAATCTGCCAGCCATCCGATGGCAGATCCCCTCATTATAGATATCAGTTTTAGGAGGAAACCCAGTTAACAATCAATTCAG
>AWVV02003548.1:0-20685 GCA_000500205.2 Phytophthora lateralis | reverse complement strand
CTGTTCCCTGGATGCGATCAACTTCACTCGTAGCTCCAGAAGCCGACGACACAGGAAAAGGCGAGTGGGAACGACATCATCATTGTCCCTTTCGTTCACTGTGAAGTACCGCATAATCAAATTGGCAGCTTCAGTAAACTCCCGGTCGGTTGGTGCTGCTACCAGAGGCGCTTCATCTTGTTCGCTGCAGTAGAATCTAGGCATGTTGTCGAAGCGCAGCATAACCCGCGTCTATCCCTTGTGAAATTGATAGTACGGCAATAATAATGATAACTGATCGAGTTCTGGTGTTCTCACGTGATAATAATGTGTGGGAGGGACGACGGTATGCACCATATAAAAACCTGCGTCCGTCCCTTCTCTATTCGCGTCATAGTGATTTTACATTACCGTATTGCTCCTGTCCTAAGCGAATTTCAAAGTCCACAGTTTGAGGTAGAGTTATAGTGGCTGTCTCATAACAGGGGCGAAAAGCAAATAAATATCTGTTAATCGCCACATAATATTTTTGAATTCGATGTCCTCCTAACGGAGGGTGCCAATTCAGTGCCTGGAACCATTTTAGTGCATGATGAAAATCCTTGTCCAATCAGCGCTCGCTTTTTTATAGTAGTGCCCCCTGATTGGCTAGATATCCCAGCATCAATTTTCTGCACGCTATAATATACGTTTTTGCAGGAGCGTATAAAATATCACAGTTATCTTGTTTGGGTGGTGGCTAGCACTACGTTGCCTTTACCGAGTCTCCTGGTGACACTGCAAAACATGGAGCCCAAACGGCAGTATGGTGGGGCGTCGGGGGCGCTACAAGAAGGTGGATGTCGAATAAGCCTTGGACAGGGCGTACGAAGAGGAGATGTTTGCGGCTGTAGCACGAACGTCGTCGGTTCCCCTGCGTACGCGCTTCAAGAAGTCCAAGGAACGTCAAACTACTGGGGTCATCACAGAAAAGCGCCAAGGGCCCAAGCCAGCGTTGTCGGCAGAACAAGAAACCGACCTCGTCACCTGGATTGCAGACATGCAGCGTGCAGGAGTTCCTGTCGGAGCAGCGCGGGTCCTTGAGCGGGCGAACAAGGTCTACGACAAGCTCCATGGTGCAGTGGCCCGTGCTGAGAAGCCATTTAAACAGCTCACAAAAGGCTGGCACCAGAAGATAGCGCGCGTGCGGAAAACAGTGGACTATGACTTCGTCCGTGCTCGATTTCACGCCATAGCCAAGCGGTTGCGCTTTACGGAAGCACGTGGTTTTAACATGGACGAGACTCCATTTATGCCTCAGGGCACGTCGACCAAGGTGATCGTTCTCAAGGGATCCCCCAACCTATTGAGTAAGGAAACGCGCCCCAACTTCCACATTACAGTGGTGGTTGCCGTAAACGACGCGGGATCAGCTATTTCTCCCCTTATTGTTCTACCAGGCAAGCGCAGTTACAAGACCGAGAAACCTAAACTTCCTATCAAGGGTGCACGGGCGACAGGTGTACCGAATAGCACGATGGACTTGGCATCTATCGTATTAGTTCTGGACAATAGCTCGACTCACCTCGTCATCGGTGCGTGTTGCACTTACCAAAATACGCTCAAACTGATATTTATTTTGTCTATCTGTTTGGACGGGTATTTTATTCAAGAGTCAATTGGCGCAGCGCACGACAAAGGAATTTTGCAGCTCGCGTTGCCACCAAATGATACCCATATGTACCAGCCGCTAGACGTGACGTATGCAAACCTTTCAAGAATGCAGTTACCGACGCGCAGAAGTCGAAGCTACACAATACAGCTGACATGGTGCTGCCCAAAGCAACCTCCATTGAGATTGAGTTTGCGACCTACCAGACATCTATTATTGAGCGACCCAACAATGCCATTAGCGGATTTTCCTGCACCGAGTTGTTTCCTCCATCGATCGCCAACATGACGAAGCGACTGAAGCTGCATACCGACGGCGGAGCAAAGGGCGTGATGGGTACAGACTATTCGCTGAAGCGGAAGCGTGAGGAAGGCGACTTGGCGTCGCGAAGTAAGATACTAACGCTTCCACCTGCTGTGGACAAGACGGACCAGAAAGCTAGAGTTACTGAAGATTTGGTCGCAGTGGTGACAGGCAATGACGATTTTTCTTAGTGTTCATCATGAATGAAAATAGCAGCGTGCACTAAATGGATCATTTGCTTTTTGTTGTTATTGGCTTGTATGCAACTGTTCGTATCTGCAGTACTAGTGAGTAACTAGTCGGAGCGTCAATAGTATTTAGATTGGCTGTTCTTCTGCAATAAATGCTGTCGGCACGAACTGCTAATTATTTGTTGTTGTTGCGCACAAACCGCTTTCCCAGTTCATTCAATTGCGTGGACTGAATTGGCACTTTCCGTTAGAGATAGTAGTCGCATCACCAAACGTGCGATAGTTGTGTAAGCGGCCTTTGCCGCTATCGCACACTTCCCGAATGAAACTTGTATGCATTTCGATATCGCCTTCATCTCTCTATCTGGCTTGGTGATTCTGGATACTGTAGAATTCGTCGACTGTCTACTCCACCGTAGCACCCTCGCCATGATAATCGAGAATGCGAAGGTTGTGGGTGTTGCAACTGGGATGCGTTTGTATTTCTTCGGTCGTTTACCGGTCCCAGTATTATGAGGCCGGTCCGTCGGCGAGAGACATGTGTAATGAGAGGGCGCCTTTGTCCACCTACACTCAAGAAACAAACATCTTGCGCAATTGGCCTATCCTTAGCCTGCTGAATTCTGTGAATTATATGGGATTGTGGGGGTAGCATATGATTATAAATAATTGACTATTATATACGTTCGCTTAGGAAACACGTTCGCTTAGGACAGGAGCAATACGGTGTGATTTATTGAATTTTCGTTTTGAGAGTGAATCGTGCCACAACATATCCTCCTGACCTAGCGCTTATAAAGTTATCGTTGTTGTTTTATAATATACCCCTTGAAACCAACGTTTACAATACCCCCGCTCCAACCAGTCAGTGGTGGCAAATCGTTCCACAATTCCCTTCTCCGCCCCCGTAGCCGACGTGCATCGCTCGACTGCTCTTGACCGCTCCAACACCTCTCGAGGCAGATGAAGCCGCAGCGATCGTGGACTAGATGGGAGTTCACTGTACCAGGAATGGGCGCACGATGCGTAGGGTTAGTTCTGAACCCGACGAATCAGCTTATGAAAACGATCAGGAAGAGGAAAGCGAGGAGATTACACCTCGTCTGACAGTTTCCATGCCCAGTCTGCTAGGAGATGTGTACGAGCCTTGTATGGCGTTCGAAACCTACAAAGCAACATTCCAGGTAAAAGAAAAGTCTAGTTACTGTCGTGTTGCGCTGGTGGTGGGCTACTTACTTCGCTACATTTGCAAATGGTAGACCTAGCCGAAGAGAATATCGACAACCCGCTCAGCTCGATACAAGGGGATCCAGGACGGCTACGCAAAAATAAACAACGATACCCCCGAATCTGACTTTTTCCTGATCGAGTCATCCCCTTACTGGTTCGTTGCCTAGGAGTGCACTCACGCTGACAAACACCGAAATCGTGGAGCGGGTAAACGCCTTCGGCACATGGTCCGTTCAATCGGTTGCAAGGCCAAGGTATAGTCAATTCCATTTAGTTGGTCATCAATTCTTGCCTAGCTCGTGACCTTTGGAGTTGCCTTCTAGCTTAACGTGATGCTGCAACGCGAAGGAGAGCGCTACTTAATGGAGGGTTCGCTACACTATGCTACGCACAATCATTGCTCCGGAGGGAATACGTTCACCTATCCGCAAACTGTACCCAGCTCCCAAAGCCGATGTTGCAACCGTTGACATGCTCCGCAAGGTCGGCATGACCAGGAAAAATATGTTAAAGTATATCTGGAATACCACTCACTGCGAGCTCAACAGGGTGGACGTTCACAATCGGTTGGCCAAGCTGAAGCGAAAGAGGAAGCCGGTACGACTTTGTCTGAGCGAGTAAAACAAACGCTGGATCTGTTTTACGAGAATGACCAACTCGCTGATGCTCATGTGGATATCGATCTTCAGGTCAATGAGGAACATTATCTCCAACTAGCGCTCATAGGAATAAGTACTAAGCTGTTATATCGGCGATGCAGCACATCGCATGCTGCATATTCATCCAGACATCCCATATGCGCGCCATATTCGATTTTTTTCATGAAGTTCTCCTTGTGGATGCCACACACGATACAAACGCATCAAGGTACAAGCTTTTTCATTCATGGTGCACGATGCTTTCGATCATGGACAGCACGTACATATATGTATATCCGCCGGATCGCAGGATATCTTAGATGTACTCTGTTTGTAGCTGGAGCGCTCCATGATCAATATTGTGACGTATTTATACCGTGTTGGGGTATCTTATGCAGTGGCTTGAGAGATATTGTGGCATCTTGTGGTATCTTGTCTAACATAACTTTGTGCTTGTCGTGTATGTTGGTGGGGTGCCTATCAGCATGCACTTATGACAGATGGGCGCTCTAACACACTACGCCATGTGATTAAGCGATTCAAGCTTGTGAATCCTTCCAATACGCTGCGTTATAGTGGATAAGGGTTCCACTGAGATTGGTGTGTTCACTTCGAATCAACCCAAAATCCGGATTTTACTCTGTCAATTTCACACCATCAAGTACATCCAAGAGTGTGTGAGCAAGCCAGAGTATGGTATCGATGCTGTACAGCCCTTGCGATTGAAGCCAGCTGCAAGTTTGATTGTACGGGCGGAGTGTGAGCAAGTCTATGACTATTGCATTGAATTTATGAAGCAAGGTCTCCACGTGGCTGAGCCAGAAGATGAAGCAACTTCGGATGCTCCGCCGTTCTGGGCGTACTTCAAGCAGAATTGGCATGCTTGTCGCTTAATGTGCTGTTCTTAACAACGCCATGCATCTGGGACCACTACGAATAATCGTTTTGAATCCTCATGGCAAAAAAATCAAGACCATTGTTGACCAAGACGTGGGACTTTATGAAGCAATAACCAGCTTGGTATGGTGGCCTAAGGTACAGCAAAAGCAGTTCACCACCGAATAGGGCCGCGTCAGTTACGCGTGTGATGCTGTATATCAGACCAGTACTGGACCGTCCAAGCTGGCTCAAACTATGAGTGAGCACGCGTTTGACATCATCAAGGAGCAGTATGAGGTCGCCACTAAAGGAACTACCTACTATGACATACGAGACAATGGTAACTACATTTTTGTACTCTCGAGTGACGTGACAACAGGTAAGGTGGACGCATCGACATGGAGTACGTATTACATGTTAGGGCAAACTCGAAAGCTGCCGTGCCGGTACCTCATGTACTTGTGGAAGATGCAACGGTGTAAGTGCATCATTCCGTTTGGCTACATCGCGGACTGATGGCTCCTCTACTCGCGCCTTCCATGATCGGTCAGTTCAGTACAATGGAGATCGAGGTAGCCGGGTATTCAGAAGGAAAGTTCGCTCTGATTAGCAACTCACGTTCAAAGTCCCAGACAGATAAGTCCAAAAAGGCCATGGTGAGTGCCAATCGGTTTGCTGAGGGATTTACTACGTACGGAACCCCGTAATTCAACGAGGCCCTCTGATTGATCGATGGAATTCTGTGTGCACAGGAGACGTACAACATACGAGCCTTGGAACGTGCTTTCCACGCAACAACAGAAGTATAGAATAATACTCCGGAGGGGGCACAACACGGGTCCTCCCATTCGCAAGGTCATCTACAAGAGACACAATATATAACAACCATACGATGAACAAAAAACATACAACAATCACAAATTTAACCACATTTTTCTCTGCACGAGCTGAATCGATCAGACGTATTTAGTGGAAGTGGTGATTGCGTCGATATATGCAACGAAAGGTCAGATGATGTTGAACTCATAAAGATATCGACGACAGCGGGAGTGGACATGAACCAACAGTACGGGCTTAACCATCGAGTACGAGTGAACCCATTACTTGTGATATCGAAAGGGGACAAAAGCGCCTTCTAATGTAGGCAATAAGCAAAACAGTGAGACCACCCGGTCGGGCGCGCCAAACATTACAACAGCGACAATTTGCAAGGAAGCAAAAGCTTGAGTCAATAAAATCATTGTACTAATAAAGCGAACATTAGTTTGCGGATAAAGACAACACTCTCGCGGAGTTGGAGATTCGCTTCATAGGCCCTGGTACCTTTCACACCTGGTCCGCGCTTGCAAACAAATTTACCGTAGTGTCAAGCATTCCTACTATAGAGGATGCGCCAGACCTGTGTGCTGCAGTCCCAGTCGTAAATCCGATTAGTATTCGGAGGAGTGCAGAGCTGTGCAAAGTTATTCTTCTGCGCGAGTGTATTATGAAGATTATTCAGTTGATGTCAACATGCCGTCAATCGTACCGTGTTCAACACGGCGGTGAACTAACTGATGATGCAATACCGCTTAAGTTTCAGCGCGGTCGATCGTGATGCAATGCTGAGGAAGTGCGTACTTGACTGCAGCATATCAACATCATGGATGAAGAACACATTACGTTACTAAACTTAGTTTACCACTCCGAGATGGATGGCGTTTGTATGACTGCAGGTATAGTCGTAATGTGAGCAGACGGCGATAGGGAACCAAACGGATGAAGACCAATGTATTCACGACACCACATCTGGTGGTCGTGCTCACTGATAGCGCGAGGGTGAACTGGTCTACGGAGAATGCCGTGGCCAAAGAGGCTTCGGACAAAATAGTTTGGACGGTGTGGATCGACCAGAACCACTGTTGCGGGCTTTGCATTCGTGTAAACTCATACACATATACTGTCATGGATAGGCGCAATGATACGGATACCATCACAGCGGTAGCCAAATTGTTAAAGGGATCGTTCCTCCCCCTTTTGAAGCAAAACAACCGGAGGCAACGAGATGTGAACAGGTACTTCCAGGAGGAAGATGGAACAAGATGTGGCGTGTTAGCGTTAGCTTTCATAGAAAGCTATGCGTTTCAGACGTACTATCTCGTTTCGCATTCAATTCTGTTTAGGTTTCGTTATCTACTAACGATTCTACTTGCGTAGCGCGTACCTGAAGTGTTGGAGCTGAAGAAATATCTCTTTGTGTTCATCCGTACCAAATCTTCGTTGTATTGGAACGCCACCTTTGTGCAGGTAAAGCAAAATTCAGATTGGTGGTCGAAACCCAAACTAACGTGGCACCTACTGAGCCGTCTGCAGAGCACAAAATAACGGGTGTTGTTGTTTATACGTGGGCATGAATCCGGATATAATACGAGTAATATTGTGTGTAGTGGCAACATTGTACCAATTTACACAAGATGAAACGAGAACCGGTTCTCCATGTTGAGGCAGTATTATTTGCCTTTTCGTTTTGCAATTTTGAAGGTGAAAAGGTGTAGATGTCCGTTCTAGTGATCGCCACTATGTCTATCCCCCAGTCCTCCATGTCTCGTGCCGGCCTCCTCCTGCGCAGTCAGCCAGCCAAGACGACCCTATCTCTTGTGCCGCGTCTTTTCCATTTTTCCAAACCATGGAGCAATCTCTGTCCCCATGCTCCTAGAAATTGTCTACCATTTTGTTGCCCTGTTCACAGCCCCTAACAATATCTACTGGGTGCTGGTTGTCGTTGCCATCCTGTATTGCGCGAGGGTGCCCACAATTTTGTTATTGTCGCGTTATAGATGTCATCCTTTGATCGTAACCCTGGCTGTTGGTCTTTGACACTTTCAGTACGCAGGGATTAGTGTTTCATATTCGATGGTTGTCTTCTGCTCTACTGTGCGATGAGGTGGTCGTTATGTCCAATTACGTGCAGTGAAGAGAATCTTGCGCGAGCATTCTGTCAATCCCGCGAGTAGTCCCAGTCCACTCGCTTTCTGCGGCGCCCCGGGCTGAGTAGGACGTCGCGCTCAGGCTGCAGACTTCCGCGTCCCGAAAAACGCTGCCAATTTTGAAAAAAACTTTTTTTTATGGCATTTGCGGCTACTTTAATTGTAATACGTACAGCTACTTTCTAAGCTGGATTTAATTTGAGCGATAAATGAGTTTACGTGACTTTTGATAATAATGGTTTCAGGTATATTGCGTTACTGGCGAAGTGTGCCGAACTGCTAATAACTCTTCTGCCTTCACAAAGAATTACTTTCTACGTTGGATTTAGTTCTGATGATAAATGAAGTGTGTACGGTGAGTTTAGTTTCAGCACTCAATGTAGATACGTACTCTATCCGGAACGATATCACTCATAAATTTAAAATTCAGATAATATATAATTTATTTCATTAAGGACAGCATCCAACCTGTACTTAATGGGATTTAAGACAGCGCATGCGCTTTTCATCCTGTTGCAGGGTGTGCACGAAGGGATGGATATACATTACTGGATACGTTTGCCTTCCCAACTCACTTCTCATTTTTCAAGGAACCCCCCAAACATCGCCCTAGACTACCAGGAGGGTCGATTGAGAAATGATCCCGAGCGGATATCCGTATCGGTCCGTCGATATATTCACGGGTTAAAAGGAAATACCTGTTTTCAACTAATGGGCAACAGGCTGGCACCACGAAAGAGGGTGAAATCCAAAACGGAAACACCAGTTCCTCGGTGTTACTAACTTAAAAAATTGACATGTGAGTGCACGTTTTTCGATTTTCTCGGAGAATGTGTCTCGCAGCATAGCACATTAAATTAAGTACCTCGCACTAAGTGGGAACCGTTAGGCTCCAAGCTAGACATGTTCCTTGTAATTGCTACATCAGCTGCTGTTATGAAGCTGGAAGTCACCACCATGCCATGGCCAGATACGTTGGAGCACCAGATGATATCCCGACGATTGCAAGCGAAGTACGACGTCGTGAATTGTGTTGGTATTACGGATGGAGCGCTGTTTCCACTTGCAGCAAGACTTCTATTCCCAGGAGAAGTTTATTACAGCCGCAAATTGCAGGTTGCGGAAGCCACAGAAACTACCAAAGTTGTAGTGGTTGCTGACGAAGGCGTAGTTTTCCAGTAGCGCGCGAGATCTACAGATAGGACGAGTAGGATCCAGAAGCAGGCCACAGGGCTTTTCATGCTCGAATTCTCGTCGCCGTAGTTAAAACCTCCAAGGAAAACATTTTCTGATCAGCCCTGTAGTCGCCCATGATATTTGTCTACTTGTATCTGCAATCGAAAGCCTTCAACCGTTGGTGCCGTGTCGGTTGCGGGTACGGCAAGGCGGAGGAAGGAACTAACCGCGATGGACAAGTGAATGCCACGCTAGGCCATAGTGGACGCTGGATAGAGGAGGTAGTCGAGACAGCAGAAATAGATGAGCTCTCAGTTCGTGCGGTTTCACCCGAAGAGGCAGAAGATGGAGCCAACTCCTTTGTAAGTAGCGCCATTTGTACATCCAGGGTTCCACCACGGGCGTGGGGGTAAGGGACTATGGTATGGTGGTTGATTACTACTGGAAGTCGGACCTGGGTCAAGGTTGGCTCGATGTACGCTTTGCTGGTACCGTAGCCTCCGTCGTATGCGAGTCAGGTGCGACCTACGGCGTCTCAGGTTGACGCACTACAATCCAGTGTCGGGCAAAGCCCCAGCTTCGTCATAGCGGCAGAGATGAGAATGATTAATGCCAAGGTCTTCAATATGTTCAAGGGAATCAACGAGACCGCGACAGGGGATGCCAAGGCACTCCTGGCCGCGGTAGGGCGGAAAACGTTGGACAAGTTCAACGCCATCACCCTTCCGAATATATACAGCTTCGGGGTAACTGAAGCCACTATGCGGCATGTTCTCAATTTTGTTTTCTACTAGGAAGAGAGGCGAATGCCTCCTTCCGGTGTGACTTTTGGCGAGACAATATTAGATAAAATCGACCTCAAGATGCTATTGGAAGCTCCGAGAACCACTAAGGACCGAGTGACTCTAAGGAAGAGGATCGCATATCATTGGCCGTGAGAGTATCGGAAGTCATTCAACTCAACCAGCCTCCAATCTTAGACACATCAATGCGAGAGGAGTTGCAGATACTCAATAGACCGCTAGCAGTAGTAGGGGTGAGACGACTTCACAACAGGAGTGCGACATGAGTCAATTGATTTCTAGCCGGCGTACGGCCAATTGCGTGGTTACCTCACGTCAAGTGCCGGGGTGAACGTCGATGGAGCTACAGACAGGCAGCAATTTCAACCCACCAGAATACAGATGGCGATGCACTTGGTGTTAATAAACTGTTAGTACGCGGCTCTCACGGTGCATCGATTTGTGGAATTTGTTTAGATCTATTGGAGGAAATTGGGCTTCTTTTCACACCCTGCTGATATTGCGTGCGCTACTTGCCAGGCATTTCGGTATGAGAATGCTGGATATTATACACTTTGGTCGAATATGGAACAGGAGAGGCGGCCACGTGTACGATGAACCGATATGGGCAATTTTACCTGAAAAACACCCTGCGTGTGCCTCCAGCGCCTGAAATATTGTTGGTTATGATTGGAGAAGTGGTGGTCTTCGACTTCACTCAGTAACTCTATAGGCTGTACGAGCACGAAACACTCGTAGCAGCGAGGTGCGATGGTCGGGGATTGAGGTTGGTAAACCACAAATTTTCCCTGGCGAATTGTGTGTTGGTGAGCTACCGGCCTCCCCCGAGTGGAATAGCAGCACGGATTGACGACCGACTTGGGCTCTTTCGAATTATTATGACTGAGGAGAAGTGGAAGCGCACAAGTCCTTTAATCGTTCACAACAGCGGCTTCTCCGTATATACATCATTGCGGTGGTGAAGGTGGTGAGTTCCACGTTTCCCCACCGCAAGCATCAAACACGAAGTGAGTGCAACTCAGCCTCATCGAGACGTACTGTCATCTCGATTGAATTTTGCCAATCTCTTCCGAAGCAGTGTAACATTAATGGGCTTGCGCTAACTATCGACAGAAGGGTGCTGTGGTAATAATGGCAGGTGTGTAATCAAGAGCCTATGTCAATTCAAATCCGCTGCACTGCCTGAAATTGTTCGTGAGTTCATCGTCAAGAATGATGGAGGGGAAGCCGGGGATATTCAATGACGTTGCCCAAAGATGAATACCAGTCCACTCACTCGCCTTGTGATTATCCTAGGCAACGGAAGAAGTGTTTCTATCCAAACCCAAAGGTGTGTGCCCGCCTCATTGCCGGGGATTTTCCATGTCTGTCCCATCACCAAGGATGCGAAAACAGCGCTCATCAGATCGCGTACATTTATGTAGAATTGGCAGCCGCCAGTCTCATTGCACTTGAGTTGCAAAAAGCGTAGTTGCGCCGTAAACAAAGCGCATAAGCCTTGATCACTTGCATCCATATGGAAGTGGAAGTCAGGACCCGACCGATAAGTGAATCGAGCCATTGGAATTGCGTTCACCTTGCTGATCCGTAAGTTCACTAAACAATACTCTGTAGGTCGTAGTTTGCTTCATCCGAGATCTCTACAGATCCATACTTTGGAGGACTTCGACGTAAAGCTGCAACGCGCTGGAAGAACTGGACTGCTGACCTAACGCACGAGACATCGTGCCGCAGACTGTCGACTAGCTACTGAAGATCCGTTTTAGTTGTTCTAGCGTGATCTAACATGGGTTGATGCCGATGCAGAGGTTTAGATATTTTTTTCCATATTGTCTGTGCTTGGAGAGGCAAAGCCAAGCCGAGGGATCGACCCGTCTCGAATCAAGATGTAAATTTCGTTTCGTTGCATGCACCGGGGGTCCCGAACAGAGACGATCGCAACAGAAGTGCCACTTCCGCTTTAGACAACCTTGATCCGATATGGGGCTCGATGACCGTCGCACCATGGCATCGCATCGAACGTGCCCCGGCCTATCTCCATTTGCAACGGCTGATTCAGTGCTGAACAAGCATATATGTGACCAATTTCTTCCCCGACGACCCAGAACGATGAAGTGGAATTTGTCAGCCAAATGGGCAGCAAAGATCCACTACGAGAATGCCCAGCTCTGGGATAGTGCCACTTAATCGCCCGACATAGTCTGCGGGTATTGCGATATTCCGAAAGGCTCCATTCCCGTCGCCGAAGCCTCGGTATCTGTGAAGTCGAGCACGGATGTACTCAACAGCCTCTCACATTGCCGGGGTAAATAACGAAATGGCCGACATGGGTAGCAGGGTGAGACAGCTGCGGTACCTAGCTAGTTTATTTTTTTTATCTTGTGCGTGGGATGGACACAAGTGAAGATCTCGAGCGATTGGCGCGATCTCCCGCATTACTGGGAGCGCTGCTACGAGTAAAATCTCTTGCCCTGTCGTCTACAAAGCATTATCCACGGGCATGTGATCGATTGGCTTTGTGTCGTAACATGATGGACGGCAACCCTTGGCTAGCTGTAAACGACGTCAACAAAAACGCGGAGCAGCTCGGCGCTTTAGCAGTCTACTTGAGGAAGTATGAAATGAACCGGCACCATGTTGACAGCACGTACTCGACTATGTGCAACAAATTGTGTGCGGTGCGGTTGTTCTATAAGGATGCAGCAGGTTATGACCCGGGCGCCAGCGCTAGTCCATGCCAAGTACACGGAGGGAGAAAGTAAAAGCATCGTTACCTAAGACGGAGACGATCACTGCAGACATGGCCAGCAATGCCCAGATGCTCGAGGGCGTGTGGAACCCAGTCCACATCAAGCAACTAACAGCAACGTTAATGATCCGAACTGGGATGCCGCCGAGGAGCAACACTGAACTACAAATGAGCCAGCGTTGCGGATGGAAGCAGAATTGCAAGCCTGAGCATGCTGCGACGAAAGTATACGATCCGGAACTTCGCGCGAAAATGCAATCATGATGGCTTACTTGTGGGGAAAGTTAGACCTTCCTCACCAACCCCATTTTCTCAAAGATATACTAACTGGTGAATATCGCGCAGTGGTCGAAGACATGCATGGCAGCTACTTTAATGCGACGCTGACGGCAGTTATACCCACCACGGTCAGGCTTGCCCGGAACGCGGCACATGCTGTTATCTTTAAAGAGCTCCTCCTGGCAAATACGGACAAACGCACGGGACACGCCATGATCCGCGTTTTCCAGCGCGATGTCAAAAAATAAAAACATTTTGACGGCATTTAGACATTGCAAGTCGTATTCTACTCCAGAACGGCGGCCAATCGATGGAAGTCCAGATCGCCGCGCCTACAGAGATCGGACATTGTCCTTCGCGACACTCAGACGTCGCACGGACAAGACGATACTGGAATGTACACAGCTCCACAGTTGGATATTCAATATGCAGTCAGGGTGTATGGAGGAGACAACCTGGGTTTGACCGCACTCGCCAGAGCATTTGCCAGTTTCACCCAGGCCAAGGTTCTAGACGTTGAATACGCGACGTAAACGAGGACGAACATCTACGACAATCGCTACCGGACGATTCGTTTTGTGCAGCAAGATTCACCGGAAACGCAAAAAAGGGTTTCCATGATCCTGCCGGATGGCACGGACATCACAATTCATCATTTTCAGCAACATCTACGGAAGCCGTGCAGGCGATACCTGAGTCCTCGACACGGTACGATGCGATTCACAACGGCTGCAGGTAAGCTGCAGACTTCGAGAACAAAAGTAGTTCACAAATTTGCCGGGGCGGTGGAGAAGTACCAGCCGGCGCCGCGCATAGATCACTTCGCTCCACGAACTGATTCAGATGCTGTCAAAGCATCAACCCAACCGGCAGCTGCAAGGAGAGTTACTTCAAGTGCGAACACGACAGCCTTCGACTGGAGAAGGAGGCAGGAATGCTACGGCTGGGGCGCTCTCGGAGGCACCAAATACAACAGGTACAGACTTGAATGGAGAGGCCAGAGAGACGGGTTTGATATCGGATGCAGAGGGTTTTCTCACTAACGAATCGAACACGAGCAGAGCAGACCAAGCGAAATCAAGACGCGACCAAGCTAGTGGGGACAAGGGGCGGGCAACCGGTGACGCCACTAGCAAGGGTCAGACGGCAAAACCTAAGTCTCAAGGACCTGTATCCACTGGCTCAGCAAAAAGACAACAACCCAAGCGGAACGACAAGGACACGACAGTCAGTGGAGCTGCAGCCAAAGGGGCACGAAAAGGGGCCAAAACGCCTCGCAAACCAGCGACGCGTTTCGAGCAATTTCAACGAGTCAAAGCAGTAGGCCAGTTTCGAGCGCTTGCCGACCCGGACAGCGACGAGGACGATCTTTCAGAAGTGCATGTAGATGAGGAAGCGGACAGCATGGATGACCATCATCTTGCAGCGCCAACAGACACCTCCATACTCAAGGAGGCACCTAAGGTGGCAACCCCGGTCGCAATGGACAACGAAGCCGACTTACTCGAAGAAGTCCACTCTAACGGGGCGTGGAAGGGAGGGAGGCCAACCTCATCACGAAACATGCACGCCGCCACCAGCAGGCACCTGCTGGTTTCGAACTGCCGGACGGCGTCTTGAAAGGTATACAAGCGATCATGACCAAGTAGTTGCCCCAAGCTGCAGCGGTAGCTGGGCTTGCAGCAAATGCGGCTAGTGATCCGGGGGAAGAGACACAAAATGACAGTGTGGCAGAAAATTATATTCCTGCTACTCGTGACTCGCAGTAAGACTTCCCGATAGGGGTACACGAGCTGGGATGGAGGAAGGAGATCGGGATTTACCGATTCAGCTAAGATCATGGCTCCAGAGGTTTTAAGGTCGTGAGGTGGAGGTAGCTGGTAATGGGCAATGCGTCTTTTTGGCAATTCATGCTACTACTTCCAACCACACAGGGAAGCAGACGAAGCACAACGCGACGGTGGTATCTACCGCCAGGCGATCTCAAGTGGTTTGTGGATTCACTTATGATGAAAACCTCCGTAAGGACGTAGATCTCAATCGCATTGACCCAACCGGTCAGTGTGCGCAGCTGCACCCGGAGCAACCCCAGTACACATCGGTACACATCGGTGCAGGCTGCCACTGAGGCACTCTATGAACATTATGATACCGATCGGTCGGATCTGCGGTTCAAGCGACGTACGGGGTAGGGCCACACGAACTGAGAGCTATGACACAATGTCTGCGAGAACCTATCCTAATTTTGGATGCTAACGTAGTGAGAGACGCTCATGTACAGATATATTTTTACGGCTCGCGCAGAATGGGGGATGGAACTGACCATGAAAGTAGTTTTGGCACCCATCGCACGGACAGAATACCTCCGGTAGTACTGGCGACTGCATGTGTTGCCCACATTCATCATCCTACGCCACCACGCGCGCCATTGCTACGGCGTCAGCCATGGCGAGATGTTCTTCAAGTGGAGAGCAGACGGTGACCCAGAGTTCACACCAAACATTGCACTAGATTACGCTTGGAAAACCAACATCAACGATTTGTCCGAACACGAACAGTTGGTGGAGTTATCACCAATTAATCAACTTGCAGACAGAGCCTAGGTTCAAGATATCCTGATTAAGAGAGTACGATTTGATGTGGTGCATGCGCGGATGGGGCTTCCCGTCCTGGACCGATATGGGGTTAAGGCTGTGCTGCTGGAGGTGGAAGAGCAGATAATAAATTAAGAATATGGATTGCATCCATATTCAGCAGGCTCCCAACCAGAGCCACTGGCTGATGACGATGCAACCGTTCTGCCACGGCGTCTACTCCAACAAACCACGGGGGAGCTCATGATGAACTCTTATTTTCGGGTATTGAGAAATGGCCCTGAGGCGCCGACGGAGGAGGTAGACAAACCGCTGTTAGCACTGATTACTACTGCGAACGCGGAGGGCTTTAAGAAGTGGTGCACAACTTATCGAGAGCGGTTCAACATTCCCGCTACTAGGAGACGCTCTACCTTGGAAGTTTTACGGTCATGGTTATTAACAAGGACGGACGCGATGAAGCACTTGTTTGCATTCCTTCCATATCCACAGCAGGAGGCCAACGGATGAACGCTTGAGCAGCTGGATGAGTGGGGGTCTCGAGAAGTCTACCTGGAACAAATAGGAGCATGATAGCGTATAGTCCAGGACTCCAATACGAAACCTGATACCATAAAATACTGAACGTATGGCTTATCCAGCTTCGGACACCAAGATACATCGTGAACCTGCTTATGCGCTGGCATGGGCTCCGGGGAGGTGGAAACGACTGGCACAATGGCTGCCTCACAGCTACTGTCGGGAGTAACCGCAACCGCTAACTGAACAGGAGTAGCGGGTACTGCATGTGATCCCGTACTCCGTGAGTGCGTGGGTGGATACACCGATGAGAAAAGGACCCATGGGAGCGCGAGCAATATGGTATGACAATTTCCGTTTTTTTAGATCACTTTGACATGCCATAGTGGATCACAACGATTAGGGTACAGCCACGGAGCACCGACTGGGCAGGCCTGGGGGGAGGCAGTAGACAACACTGTTATGACCGCCATGCCTCCACGTAATTAAAGGCACCTAGGTGCCTAGGCAGTCTGGAATACAGGAGCACCCACTGCAGACTTCCCGTTCAGGGCGGGATCAACGCAAGTCAATGACTCCGAAGATACCATCTAATGACGGAGGTATGGAGGCCACAGACAACAGTGGAATCGGAGTTGGGAGCACGGGTAGAATGAAAAATACAGACAGTTTCACGAACTGCTCAAACCAAACATTGGAGGAAGATGATCGGATCCGAAGTGTACGCCAGTTATTCACGGACCATAACCAAACGCAGGTGAAGAGACGGGAAAAACGTGAAAAAGTATACGAAGCACCACAACAAAAATTCGCACTGAACGACTCAGATCAAACGTTCGGAATTATTACCCAGAATATGTTCGGGTTTGGGGTAAATAATACGGATCGGGCGACTTGGTTTCAGAGTTTTAGAGAGCGTGACTTTTATGGCCGTCCTGGCATCACGTCCATACAAGAGGCGCATGAGGAGCTCGGGAAGGTAGAACAATTAAGCAGGTTGTATGCCAGGGATTTCGAACTGGAGCAGATCAGCCAGACGACTCGTTTTGGGCGCCGCAGATAACAAGAAAGGTGGAGTATCGATTCTTGTAGAACCATATGGACCATATAAGGAGGCCAAACCATGGCTGAAACTGCGCTGGAATTCAAAAATTGCTGCAATAAGAGGAACTATTGATGGGAAACCGGTCACGGTCTGCACCATCTACGCTCATTTATATGCGGCTCGTGAAAGTTTTTACGACAGTCTACAAGAAATCGAGTTCACCAAGGATGACCCGTTGCTTCTCGGCGGGGACTTCCATTTTACCCTCGAGGAGGAGGCAGACCGCGGCTACCAGGGAAATCACCACGGACACGACTCACCAGCGTTGAGAAGACTGCTGTCAATATGACGAGTCCGTGATCCCATAGCTGTTGCGAGACGACATCGGTGGGAACGTGAACGACTCCTTCACCATCACGCCGACTCTCACACTTACCGGTACAATGTCAAGGGATGGGGACCGGCCAGTTCGAGGTTAGATCGATGGTGCATCTCCACTACCACGCTTCCATGGGTTGCACCATACAACACGGTGCAGATGGGGGCAAATCCGGATCATCATGGAGCAAAGTCGGATGTTAGGTCTCCGGACGACCGAATTCAAATACTAAAGCCGTCGCGTATGCGGCCACGGCGGTGAAAAACATGACGACGTAAATACTTCAGGAATTTTGTACGAAAGTTCAGCACACTGGGGAGTCGTCGGCACACCAATGATAATAGTATGAGAGAGAAATAGACCGCATGGCTCGGATATGTGTTCGTAAATGAAAGCGTATGTTCCGAAGTACGATCAAGCAAAACCTCGTCCAACTGATTTGACAACAGCAGCGCCATCGGGAGGAACACTAACTGTAGACACAATCACGGATGACATGGACGGATTAACGCTAGGTGCGATGGCCGGCCCCACTAGAGCGGCAAGACTGGCGAGGGCACTTCCAGAGTGAGAAACCACGCGAACAGAGAGAAGTCAAAACACACTCTTCAGAGAAGCGACTCGTTGGTCAGGGAAAACGAAAAAGGCCATGTTTCGCAGGGTATCCGCTAAGTTCGGCGATAACGTTATACATCGCATGGAACCCGTAACAGGTGCACCTCCGCTCGCTCCACGAGAAAGCCGACATTCTGGCGGAAGCGGGCCATCCAATTTACAGCAACCTGGTACCAACGAAAATTATGTGGAGCAGGTGACCGGCTGGGATCAGCAAGTACTGGAATTAACTGCAGCTCAAGAAGCGATTGCAGCAACAATCATGGAGGACGAAGTCAGAACTGCGTTGAGAGCCTGTAAATAAGGGGAAGCTGCAGGTCCGGGTCGATTAGGGAACGGCTGGATCAGGGACTACGAAGACTGCTTGGCGCCAATACTGGTGAAAATGTTCAATTTGTGGTACGACAAGGGTTAGTTCCGCTATCTTTTCTGGAGGCAGACGTATTCTGCCTCGAGAATGGAGGCAGCTCCAGCAATGCACTAACGTTTAGACCACTAGCCCTTCTTAATACCGATTACAAGATCTACACCCGGATCCTGGCAAGTCGAGTGGACACCCCACTGTGTAGTATTTGGCACACCCTGTAAGCAATCTTCTAAGGCAAGGAGGCTGAGTTCAATGGACGTGTGGTTTTGGAGATAACGGGCAATCTGGAAGCGACAGTGGAGAGGACGACGCAATTGCTGTCCTTGAGGCGTCACGCGGGCGTGTGGTGGAAGACGAAGGGGCATTTATGACCGGGTTTGTACGCGTTTTTGACGGCTGGGACGAGTTTTTTACCGCGTTATTGAACCACAGCAAGAGAACATGGCAGTTGATGTCAAAAAGGACCTCATACAGTGCGGAACTACGAAACACGAAGTTGGCGGAGCGTGGAGTTCCAGACAATGACCCCCAGTTGCTACCTGCATCATTTCCGTACTACTCAGTTACACTCCTGTGCACGCATGGAATCCAGCATCCGAAGAAGGGCAAGGGCAAGCGTCAAAGAAGAAACATCCGTTTCCTGGCATGTGAGGCTAAGGTGAAGGCCCTGGCTCGTCGTGACGGAGAAGGGGTGTGGAAGGTGAACGTCTCTTGGGAAGGAACGCACAATCATCTCCGCAGCAAGGATCTGTACGGGTACTATTCAGAAAATCGCAGAATTACGGATCCTGACATGCTACTTCGCGTAAGCTCCATGAAGAAAGCAGGATCTTCTGCTAAATGCATTTTGCAGCACCTGCGTGAAGAAACCGGTAAGATACAATTGCTACTCTATTCAATATTAATGAATTTAACATCACTCTTTTGGCTTGTTTCTTAATAGGAAAAAGCGTGGAGCCACGAGACGTCCACAACTTGATAGCTTTACAGCAGCGTCAGCGTCGTGGAGGGAAGACAGATGAAGTACGCTCGCGAAACGATTCCTGATTGGGGAATACCAGCCATTAACCAACCAATAGAGCGTACGCTTTTGTCGTCCGATCCCCAGCCTACATTTTCTCTAGATAAGTGAAAGGGAGCATTTTGCCCCCTTTCGTGGCTGATTCTCTCGCAGGTTTTGGCAAGACCATGAAAGGGGTAAAAATGCCCCTGTTGAGCAAGAAAGGGTTAAATGGATACAAATTATTTCGGAGTGTCTGCTGCCACAGGTGATCGATGGTGGTCCACACCAATGTCAATGATGACGCTATACCTGCATAAAAGATACAAAACTTGGCTAGGAGCCCCGCCCGCGCGGTGTGGGTTCCCGTGAGCGGGTGCGAAGCGAAGCTACGGTGAATGCTGCGCGGGGTGACCTATACTTGGTGTAGTTATATATATATATTGACGTGAAGATGCGCCAGCACACGGGAAGAGCGTATTTCGAGTATTGTGTGGACCACCATTGCTCATCTGTGGCCGCAGCAACGTCCAAATTATTTGAGCATCCAGATCATCCCATCTGAAGATATGCTTTTTGCAATGGTGCCTCAAGTAGATACATGCATGGTACATGTACATGTCATCTCTGGTGATTGGGAGAGCCGTCATCACTGGGATCCTCGAAGACGTCATCATCACGGATGACAACGTCGCCAGATCCGACTGTACATGGAGGAGAGGATGTTTAGCGATCAGCCATAGCGCTGGGTTAGTGTTACCCGACCAATTCCGACGATAGAGGGAGAGACCCGGAAGAAGCTTGTTCTGGCCAAGTCTTAAATACATGTATTAAGAGTGTAGTACCGGTTTGAAAACTGTACCTTTTGATTTTATAAAGGTCCCCTTGTTTACTTAAATCGGAGGCTGTAAACGATGAGCGCAGCGACCCGAATCGTGGTTGGGTTGATTCCTCACAAACTAGGTATTGCTGTAGTTATATAGTACGAGTCGGGTACAGCTGCAACGTCCTGGCGGAGGCAACAGTATTGTTTTGGCAGATTCTGACAAAGGACAGTCACAAAAATAATATCAATTTGACTGCAAATCGCAGGAACCTTTCACATACTTCCCACTTGAATGGGTACGGATAGGTCCACCGGAAATCTGTACTGAAAAGTGTAGGTCCGGTATCAATCTGGCGTATGCTCCAGTACCAGTATCACGACAGTTGCACAGCAGTATCACGACAGTTGCACTGTGAACTGGCGTGCGTGGTCATAAGAAGAACGGAAATATATTATCAGCTGTAAGTTACGAATCTCTAAAATTGAAAATCCGGGG
>AWVV02003543.1:0-34374 GCA_000500205.2 Phytophthora lateralis | reverse complement strand
TCTCAACCCCGCTCGTGCGCCTGCGTGACTGAGGACGGCACGTCCCAACATCACGGCCAACTCGTTCACGGACGATGTCGTTCAAGCAAGTGGCAGGAGGTCGCTGTGGGCGGGTGTTCCTAATACCGTTGGGCAGTTCGCCGCTGTTTTGGGGATGCTATTCAACGTACAGCATGGAGATTTCCTGCAAGATGTCGCGCAGGTGGCGCTTCCGGTGGTCAACCAAGTCGAACAACACCTCGCCACGACGTATTATCTCACCGAAACGAGAGCGCAGCGGTCGCATCCGAACAATCTCCCAGCGCCTCGCCGAGACGATCAGCAACTGCGCCGTCTATTCATTTGATACATCAGAGTAGACGGTAAACATTGGGCACGAAATCCCCAAAACCGCTTTTGAATGTACATTCCGTACATGTAGTTGGAACACGAACCCGATGCATGTATGCGTTCCACATACCTGTGACTCACAGCATCCTCACCGCCTTGGTTCATGATTCACACCACAACATCAATAGGTCTGCAGTACAAAACATTAAATTGATCGGGTTACCAGATCGAATCGGTCTACTTTGTGAAAATGTCGTCCAGCGCCTTCTCGAAAATCTCCAGTGCCAATACGCACTCGTCCTCCGTTACGGTAAGCGCGGGCATGAAGCGAAGGGTTTCGTAGATACTCGTAGTCAGCAGCATCATGCCGTGGTCCAGACACGTCGCCGATATCTTGCTAGCCGTGCCCTTCGAGGTCTTAGAGAGGTCGAACTCAATGCCGAGCATCAGACCCAGACCACGCACGTCCTGAATCGGGTACTTGCCCGACGCCTTCAGCTTCTCGAGACCAGCGTGCAGCTGCGCGCCGCGGGCACGGGTGTTCTCCAGCACATTCTCCTCAGCGATGACCTCCTGCGTGGCAATGGCAGCAGCACAAGCCACAGCGTTACCGGCGTAGGTGCCGCCCATCGATCCCGCGGGCTGCGTGTCCGTCAGCTCCTTGCGACTGGCAATGCCACTGATCGGGTAGCCGTCAGCAATGCCCTTGGCGAACGCCAGGATGTCTGGCTGTACGTCGAAGTGTCCGTCGATGGCGAAGTAGTCGCCCGTGCGGCCGAAGCCAGACTGAACCTCGTCCGCGATCAGCAGGATGTCGTTCTCCGACGCGATCTCGCGCAGACCTTTCATGAAGCTCTTGGGCGGCACAACGTAGCCGCCCTCGCCCAGCACCGACTCGATGATGATCGCGGCCGTGTCACGCGGGGCCGACTGCTGCTTCAGCGCGAGGCGCAACTGCTCCAGGCACCAGTCCGCGTTCTTCTCTGCAATTTGCAACCACAGCAGCAGCAACATCAACAAGGATTCGTCAGCATGTTGCAACCATCACAATAAACTCAACATGCAATTGCAGCTAATCAAAACCCACCCTCATCATGGATCGGACCGTGGAGTGCGTACGGGTACGGCACGAACGTGACGCCGGGCATGAGCGGGCCGAACCCGGCGCTGTACACCGTCTTGCTCGTCGTGAGGCTCATGGTGCCCACCGTGCGACCGTGGTAACCGCCCTGGAACGCGATAACCTTGCTCTTGCCTGTGGCGTGGCGCGCCAGCTTGACGGCGTTCTCGATGGCCTCCGAGCCGCTGCAGGCGAAGAAGAGCGAGTCTAGGCTCTTGGGCAGCACGGGCAGCAGCTTGTCCGTCAGGTCCAGCATGGGCTGGTGGTAGCCGATGTTCACCTGCGCGTGCACGAGCGTGGCAGCCTGCTTCTGCACGGCGGCCACCACCTTCGGGTGCGAGTGGCCCACGCTGGTGACGGCGATACCGCTCGTGAAGTCCAGCAGCTTGCGGTTGTCGGCCGTCCAGATCCACGAGCCCTTGGCCTTGGTCATGACCATGTCGGACATGCGGCCGATGCCCTTGGCGAGGTGTTGCTTGGCCATGGAGACGGTGGTGGGAATGGGGAGAAACGGTGGGCGAGACGGCGGAGTGCGCGCTGCAGAGCAAGTTGACGGATGAACTTCGTTGCGACCTTGGGCGGATCCGCGACGTTGAACTGGTAAAAAGGGTAATTACTCTTTTTTACGGCGTCGCATGAGAGCGTACGCGGCTGACGTTCCCCTTGCTTTAGTTGTGAAGAGATGACTATCACCAGGGTAGTCGTGGTAGTTTATGTACGTTCTTGGAATGGGTTTTGTGCCTCAAGCGATTGTGACATCGTGGCAATAAAAGGAGATGCGCACGCCGTGTCAGCACGACGCGTCACTGGACAGCGCCAATCACGGCACGCAGTGAGCTGCGAGCGTACGTGGTGAAGCAACGGCAACCAAAGGCGCTGTACGTGGCCGCGGGGCTTAACCTGCGTGTGGCGGAGGGAGGTTGAGGAGCGCTGAAACAGGCCATGTGCGAGCGTACTCGCTGCATCCAATGCGGCCGATTGGGCAGTGCCGCACAGCGTTTTACCAGGCTGGGTGGCTCGCTGGGCAGTGTGCCGTGTCTATCAAGGTCGTGACAATGGTGGTATGCAATGCATACTATGCATGCACATGCGGCAACGGAAGCGGTCGCCGACCATGCTTGCTGCGTCAGGACGTGGCATTGTCGGTCAGATACAGCTACTTTTTGTTTTCTAGAGCTTGGGCTGGATGAATCGTTCTTGACAGAGATGCAGCACAGACGCTTTATCGTTCATTGTGAACTCGTTTCCGAATGCCAGCTCAGGGATGCAGCGTAAGTGATGTTTTACATGATCGCGGTGAGGAACAACCGTGTTACTGGATCGTATCGCAGTGTGATACATATATTGAGACTTGAGACTACGCGGCTTACCGGATAGCGATCGTCATCGCCATTTATATTGTACGCACCAGTCTCCTTCCCTACTCCGTTGTCTGCACAGCCAGCGCCGGTTTGTTACTCAATTGCTCATATAACTCTACGATCTGTCCACACCGCCACAAACCGTCAAATTTATCACCATAACAGCGAAATGTTCGACGCACAGAACCCCTATAATATACATGGTGACCCACCTGCGAGATAAACTGCTTCTGCTCCTTGAGCAACTGCGCGGTGGTGTCCGCACCCGTAGCGCTTGCACCTCGCCGGCGGTTGGCCGCCAGCGCCGCCGCGATTTTCTGCGCGTTATTGTCCACGCACTCCACCAGCTCCTGCACGCGCTGCATCTCGTCCGGCACCACGTCGCCGCGCAGCAGCAGCGCATTCAGCAGTGTGCGGCTTCCCGACACGAACCGCTCGGTCGCCTTGCCGTCCATCTTCAAAATGTCGCGTTAAGCCATCAAATTTCACGGTAATTATAAAACCTCTAACTGCCGTGATATCCGATATAACCGCATACAAATGCCAAGTCCAGCGAGGAGATCCTGTCAAAGGGAGAACAGCACCAAGCGGAAACATGTCGGCGGACCTTTTCGCGGACTGGAAGAAGGAGGAGGCGTCCTTCAGCGACTCCCGCGGCGGCGGCGCCCCGGGGGCGTCCTCAGGTATGTACGAGTCTCCGTACAGTGCCGGGGGAGCCAGTGCGGACGCGTACGGGGGCGACCGCAGCAGCAACGACGACTTCGACTTTGAGACGGTGGGAGACGACGCGCAAGCCACCGACAAGGAGGAGGAGAAGCCCATGTTCGAGCTGCGGGAGCACGGACTCAAGGTCTCGAGACGCAAGGGCTTCACGCTTAGCTGCATGGGCGTGGGCAACGGCGTGCTAGCAATGGGCTCTCAGGAAGGAATGCTGCTGCGCTGCACCACGGAGGCCACGGACAGCGGCGGTACCGTGGAGGAGATCATGATTGAGCCCCGTGTGGCCATGTCCAAGGTGTTCATTGACCCCACGGGCGCCCACGTGCTCATCTCGATGGAGAACGGCTCCAACTTCTACCTGCACACGGGCTCTACCCGTCCCAAGAAGATCATGAAGGCGCAGGCGCTGCAGTTCACAAGTGTGGCGTGGGACCGCCAATCAGGTTCTCCAGAAGCGTCCGAGCCCGTGCTCATTGGCACAGACTCGGGTGCAGTGTTCGAGGCAGAGTTCGATGCAGGCAAGGAGAAATCGTTCAAGAAGGTGTACCAGATCTCCAACCAGGGACCCATTGCAGGTATTGGGTTTGAACATTGGAAGATCCCGTCCGGGGAGTTGAGGTACTACGTCATGCTCACGACGTCGGCGTCGGGGAAGCGACCCACGCGCATGTTCCAGTTTATTGGCGGCGGTCCCGGTGGCCTCGAAGCGATGTTCAATGAGTACACGAGTCCGGATAAATTGAGGTTCCAAGAGCTCCCGGGAGATGTCACTGCCGCGGAACTGCGCTTCTACGCGAAGCAGGAGCGCGAACGCGCGAAAGGTTTTGGCGTCCTGACGGGCGAGGGTGTGTTCCATGGGGAATTTGTTTTTGGTCTGTCGAGCACGATGGAGAATGTGACGACAGGAACAGGTTTGCTGGCGTACCCTGGTAAACCTGAAAAGTCATCGGGCAGTCGTGGGTCGTGGACGCCGCCGATGTCGATGGCAGTGACCCAGTACCATGTTATTTTGTTGTTCGCACGCCACGTGCAGGTGGTGTCCAAGTTGAGCGGCGTCGTTGTGATGGAGGAGTCCTTTGATTCGCGCGTTGGTAGCGTTCACGGTATTACCGTGGATGAGACGTTCAACACGGTGTGGATTCACTCAAATCGCCGAATTCTTGAGGTCGTGATTGCCGATGAGGACCGTAACGTGTGGAAGCTCTTTTTGAGCAAAGCTGTGACGGGCAACGGCGACGACCGCGACTTTGAGCAGGCACTGGGGGTGTGCCGCAATGGATGGGAGCGCCAGCGCGTGTTGACAGCACAGGCAGACAAGCTTTTCGATAAGGGAGAATTTGATCGTGCCGCAGTCATCTACGCCAAGACAACACGCTCATTTGAAGAAGTTGCACTTAAATTTCTTGAGAAGGAGACGCGCGATTCTTTGCTGCTTTTCTTGCTCCAGAAGCTAAAAAGCTTGGGATCCGAGGAAAAGACACAGAAGACTGTGCTGTGTTCCTGGCTCGTTGAACTTTTCCTGGACAAGTTTAATGTGCTTAAAGGTAGCGCGCAAGACGTTGACGCACACGCAAACTTGCTGTTCGAGTTCAAGCAGTTCCTTCAGGATCAGAAGAGTCACCTTGACCCGGCCACAACATTCAACCTGATCTCCAGTCACGGTCGACCTGATGAGCTTGTGTTCTACGCGACGCTTATTGAAGATTATGAAAAGGTTATCACGTATCACGTGGACCGCGGTGAGTACGGAGCCGCAATTGAATTACTGCGCAGTGTGGAGACATCCAAGATTGAGGAGCTATGGTACAAGTATTCGCCCGAGCTTATCATCCACAAGCCGAAGGAGGTATACGAAGCATGGCTGGAGGCTGCTACGTTGAACCCGACCCGCCTCATTCCGTCCATTGTGCGCCACGTTCACCAGAAGAATGGCGTGGCAGGAGACCCGACCAGTAACACTACGAAGAGCCGATCTGTGCTGGACATGGCTATCCGCTTCCTGAAGTTCGCCATCAAGCAGGGTAACCGTGACCCCACAATTCACAACTATCTGTTGTTCCTGTTGGCGAAGCACCCCGATGAGCGTTTGCTCATTAGTTTCTTGCGGAAGAAGCACAATGGCAAGCACTTGTTCGACATTGCCTTTGCTCTACGCCTGTGTACGCAGAATGAGAAGAACCGTGCTTGTATCTATATCTACTCGGCCATGGGACTGTATCAAGACGCCGTGGAAAAGGCACTGCAGGTTGATGTGAAAATCGCCAAAGAAATGGCTAGTATGCCTGAGGATGACGAGACTCGCAAGAAACTGTGGACGCTCATCGCCAAGCACACGATTGATGCTGGCGGTGAGATCAAGGATGCCATGAATATCCTCAAGGAAAGTGGTCTGCTGAAGATTGAGGACATCCTACCGTTCTTCCCTGACTTCGTTCTTATCAACGACTTCAAGAAGGAAATTTGCGAGTCACTGGAGGTGTACAATGACCGCATTGAGCAGCTCAAGGAAGAGATGCAAGACTACACGCAGTCTGCAGAATTGATCCGTGCCGATATGCAAAAACTGCGTAAGCGTTGTGCCGTCGTGTCGGGCAACCAGCGCTGCGAGCTCACAGGGCAGAACATCCTGGGCAAGGAGTTCTACCTCTTCCCATGCTCGCACGCTTTCCACGCTGGTGCGTTGCGCCAGGAGATGCAGAAGCACCTTAACAGTTTCCAGCGACAAACGGTAAAGCAGCTGATTCAGAAGCTCAATGAGCTGTCCACAGAAATGCCTACGAGCACGAACTTTTTCCAGCGACCGTTGTCTGCCTTCCCATTTCTGAACTTGTCGTCCAGCGAGAAGGAGGTGATGACGCCTGGTGCAGAGGGAATTAGTGCTGCGGCGACTGCGAAGGCAAAGACCGCCGCCAAGGAGCAGTCGATTGCGCAGGAGCGTGAGATGGTGCAGCAGAAGCTAGACGAGATCATTGCGTCCGAGTGTATTTTCTGTGGTGAGGTTATGATCAAGTCCATCCACACACCTTTCATCACACCAGAGGACGAATCCAACGAAGGCAGCGAATGGACCATTTGAGCGTGGTGGTGGAGGTTGAATTGATGCCCAGGCGGGGATGATGCTGGAAGAGGCCTGTGTCATGTGTCAGCGAAGAGTTTTGAGCTGTGCTAGGACACGAGTGAAGGCCGGGTATACGGCCGGGCCGGGATTTCAAATGAGAGGAAATATGTGTTGAGCTTTATCTGGCCTGAGCCAAATTTTGATGGTATTTTTATCGCGTGTGTTGGTGTCATTGTGGGTCTTGGCAAAGCAGATCAAGAAGGAATGCCAGGGCAGCACCACTTCCCCGTGAACCCAAGGCGTTCTAGCCCCAATGGCTTGCATCCGGAGTAAGTTTTTTGTTCTTCGTGGCCTAAATCATTTGACAGTAAATTGTTGGTCGTGGTCCAGGCAGCCCACTCCACCACCGCGAGGCTCTTCCGACGATGTGCGGAAACGAATGGGTGCGTGTGCTATAATGTGGAAAATTGCTCGACAACCGCTAATGTGCTAGATTGCATCGTTGCTCAGATGACATTTATGGTGAGATCGAATACAGTTGGCGCAATGGTCAATTTCATCTGCCGCTCAAGTTCGTGGACTTTCACAAGACAGGTAACAGTGCCAAAGCAAGATACGTTGTTTGCTGTTGGGCTCTGCTAACCACTTCATTTGGATGTACAACTTGTAGACGTCATGTTCCTCTTCGTGCGTGCGGCAATCGGCTACTCGTTGGCGTTTGTGAAAGTGAAGACGCTAGAGAAGGAGCTCGTACAAATGGTTCGGGAGAGGAAACGCTGCAGCGACAGCGAGACGAAAGAGCATGACGAAGACGACCAGCAATCACAACAAGAAGCGTTGGAGGTGACCGAACAAAAGGAGCGAGTCAAGCGGGCTAAGGAAGCACATCGAAGTTGTGCGCAGTCTGTGTCAGCTACTTACGCGCGCTTGGTACTCCATTGCAGCAACTTTGAGAATCACAAAGAGGACGAACGCTTTTTCGAGTGCGTTTACTTCTTTGTGTGTTCCGTAGTGAAGCTCGGTGTGGTGGCGGACCACTGGCGACCAATAGAAGAGGAGTTGGGGTTCCTCTTTCGTGGAGCACAATTCAGCACCAACGTCAAGTTACACGCAACCTCAGCTTACCAGGATGGCCACACGGCGAGCCCCACAGAACCCCAAGATGCTTCGGTCTCTTCAAATACAAGATCACTTTCAAGTGGAGGGATGACAAATGGAAGCAGTAGCAGCAGTAACAACGTCGCTATCAACATTGGCAATTCCGGTGTTGGCGGCAGCAAGAAAATGCAGAGTTTGCCTGCAGCAATTACGAAGGATGCGGCGGAGCGCATGAAAACAGCAGCTGAGACTTCTGTCTTCGAGGTGCCCAAGTCTCGTATCTCGCATTTTGCTTCATCCGTGCCGGTGCGTCGCATCGTAGCCGAGCTGCAGGCCACGAAGAACCGTGCAGCGCGCAATATGGAGCTTTCTCAAGCATTGCGCTACCGTATCCGAGCACAACGAAGCGAAGACCGACGTCGACAACTTGAAGCAGTCATGAGTCCACGTCACAATGTGGGTCCGGCTGAAGTGACTGCAGCCATGGATCCTGTCGGTACTTCTTCCCGACTGAGCAATCTGTTGAGCCCCCGTATCTCCATGAGGAGCACTTTCACCACACGCTCACCAGCGCTGAATCACCTGCTTCCAACCACCGAGGAGCGCGTGAAACTTGCTTTAACGTACGTGCTGTGCTAATGCATTTCCAGTTTTATTGGCGTTGATAATTTGATTGTTGTGTCCTGAACAGGGGGTATGAACAGGAACTACAAGAGCATCGGAACTCCCTGCGCGTTAGTAGCGGAAGCCGAAGCTATCAAGAAGACGCTCCCAGTCGTAGAGAAAACTCGCCTGGACGTGAGCTCTGGCGAAAGTAGGCGCAAGGAACGGGGACTCCAATACATGCAAATTAGCAACTGTAAATTATATGCTCCCTACGGTCGGGAGGAGGTGATGTAATCTCGTTTACTGCAGTTGCGCTCGTTACTTCCATCCGAAGCCCGACTGCGAGCTGGCCATTGCACGCTGTGCTGAGGCGACAGTGGAATACGGTGAGCTTCTAGTGTTGCTGAGTGAGGATTGGCGCGGCTGGCCATTGGTCTTGGGTGCTGCCACGGCGCTTCTGGTTGGAGTTCTCGTGGGCGTTCTAACCGGAGTTCTTGCCGGGGTAGAGGTCGCGCGATGAAGAGTTCGTGAGGGTCTGCTTTCTGCTGACGAAGTCGAAGACGGCGAAGATGCAGGAGGTGTTGATGAACCTAACGCCTTAGCAGACCGCTGTCTCGATAGCCGGCTGGCCGAAGAACCCTGTGTGTCTGAAGTAGGTGTCGTGGGCGGCCCTGCTGGTCGTGTCCTGGAAGGAGGATGCAAAGGTACTCGGCCTTCGGAAGATGGGGCGACATTCGCTCGCGCGGATCGAGGCGTTGCCAATCCTGACATCGAGCGTGTCTGAAGCGTAGACAACGACTTGCGGCGATCATCTGAGTCAGCAAGTCTGCTAGCAGAGGTTGCTGAGAGCGACTTGCGGCGTAGGTCCGGGTCCACCACTCGCTCGCGGGAGGCTGCAGACAGAGATTTGCGTCTTTCTTCGCGTTCAAGCATCGATTCCGGTCGTCGAAGTCGCGAACCAGCTGAAGAGGGAGTAGCTGGGCTTGGAGTACGAGGAGTTCCTGATAGCCGTGGCGAGGACGATACCTGCGGTCGTCGAGTGATTGGTCGCTGAGACGATGATGCTACTGACTGCGAAGATCGTGCAGAACGAACGGAGCGTGCTGAACGTGCCGAGGTTGCAGATGAAACACTGCGGCTTGACTTGGCTGAAGGAGTCGGACTTGGTGGCCGCGACGGGGACGGGGACCGATCCTCTGGTGGCCAATCACTCGGTTCCAGTTCATCTGCAGTCTTCGTACCGCGACGACTACCAAGGAGCCATAGCTGCCGCTCTGCTGCCTCTTTGCCGCTCTGAGCTTCACGCAACTCGTCTCCTTGCTGCTGGCATTGGCGCTGGAAGTCTTTCAGCTGACTTTCCAAAGAGAACGTCTTCACCTCGAGAACACGGTTATCTTCCTGCAGCTTCAAGAGCGCCCCACTTTCCACGCTAGGGCGAACAGCGCCCATCTGCACCTGGCTGACTCGAGCACCGAACTGCAGTGAGCAAGTCGTCTCCTCCACGTCAGCCATGTCGGGACTTAGTTGCAGCATCATCAGCGTCTTCGCTTGCCCTGACAGCATATCGCGTAGCATATACGTGAGTTTCGAGTTGCGGTACGGCGTATGCTTAGCCTTATGCTGCAGCGCATACACCACATCTCCAAGTGCAGCAAGCGACTTGTTAATGTGCTGCGTCTCACGCAAACGATCGCCCTCGACTTGACTGCGCGAGATGCGTTCCGAGCCAGCCAAATCCACCAAGCAAAGCGTACTGGTGCGCACTTCGCGCGTCTCACGGTGCTGGCTTTCAAGGTGCAGGAACACCAGTGCGTGGGAGCGGCTACTTTCCAGGTTCATTTTCGTGGCCGCAATATTGCGGTTAGCATTACCATCACGCATCACCGCATCCATCTGCTCGTAGTCGCTAACGGTAACCGCCGTGATATCCGTCTCGCTCTTCGCCACCGCGTTCTTGCCACCTCCAGTGCTCCCCTCATGCAGCAAGTCCAAAATCTGGTCGTTGTAGATCTCCACCATGCTCAAACGGATCGAGTCCACGTACGTCATCTGCCGCTTGTTCACAATCGAAAACACCTGCTGCAGTGCGCGCGGAATCATACCGGCGTTGGCGTGCACCGTGAGGCCGTTGGCGCGGTGTTCCAGTTCGCCTCCATTATTGCCCACCATAGTGTGAGTCTTCCCCGACCCGGTCTGTCCGTACGCCATAATGCACGCATTGTATCCGTCCGTGAACGACACAACCAGCGGTTCAATCTGCGCATACACCTCTGCCTGGGTGCTCTGCGACCCAAACACCTGATCAAACGCGAACTCCTTCCCAGAGTTCGCCACCAGCAGATTGTTCGGTCGTGGTACGACCAGCGCCGCTTCCTCGTCTCTCTTTTTTCCGGGTCTCAAGCGACAAAACACGCGGATCTTTCCTGACAGCTCGTAGTATTTCTCCGCCATGATCTCCCTCTCCTTCTTCTCGGCCAAGTACGACAGCTGCAGCACCTGTTCCCTCTTGTGCACATCCTGCAGCACCATTTCCATGGCGTCTTCCACCGCCCCCACCGTTTCCTCTCGATCATGATTCACCTGGTGCTTCAGCGCTTCCAACTCGTGTATCAACTCCTGCAACTGATTCCCAACCTGTACTGCCACACTCTTCCACTTGGCCAAGTCTCCGCCCAAGTGGAGTGTCTGGTCCCGCAGGAGCTCGTTCTCCTGCCACAATTCCTCCACGTCCACGGCCTGTTGCTCCGCTTGCTCCAACTGCACTCGGATCGCCGTGTTCTCGTCTGCCAAGTTGATCTGCAGCGCTTTGGACCCTTTGAGCTTCGTGTGCAGCCTCTTGCGCTCGTACTCGAGCTCCAGCAATCTCCCCTGGAAGGCCGCGAGCGAGTCCGATCCCGGCGGCTCTGAGACGGACCCTGAACGCTGACGTTTCTTGCTCTCCTGCGCCTTGAGCAGCTGCGTGATGCGCTCCAGGAGCTCCTCGGGCGGCACCTCCTCGTATTGTGTAATGTGCACCGCCATAGCGTCGAATTCGAGCTGAGACAGGACCATGGTCACATATTCGTGCGACTCTGGCTGCTTGAGCGGCACTTGGATGACGTTGCGGCCGAAGATGACGTGGTGCGAGGGCATGGGCGACGGCGGCGGGGGGTAAGCGTCTTCCTCTGCAAGTAGCGCGTCCAGAGAGGATGTGGAGGACGTGGGAGATGGCGCTGGGGACAGGGAGAGCGGCCCTGAGGCGTCATCGACCCTCGACGGCATGGAAGCTCTGAATATGCGGCGGATAGACTGTAGACTGAATGGGATTGGAGGAAAACATATTATAGATATGATTGGAGAAAAAGAGAGGGGCTTGAGATGACTGCTGGGCGTGATTCTTCAGCTAGGAGATGTGGTTATTACATGTATGTGCAATGTGCTGAGCTTGTGCAGGTACATGTACCGGTATGCAGGTGCGGGATTGTCGTCCGACCCACTCATTCTATAGCTAGATATAGCTAGACCTACATAGAAAAAGGTAGCCATGTGAAATGTAGCCATTTCTGTCTTGCCGCTTCGTGCGCACAACGAAAATGGGGCAGACGCATAGCGCTCCTCCAGAAGAAGCGGTGCAATTCCGACAAATGGTAAGCCATTTCAACTTGCGATGTATCTTCGCTGTCCTGCGAAATTGAGATTTTTTTTATCACTTGGGCAGGTGTTGGCGGCGTACCACGGAGAAGTCGAGGCATTCCGACGGGTTTGTCGACTGGAGCTGCGGGGATTGCAGATCTCGCGGGCCACATACCTAGACATTTGCATGCAGGAGCAGACGCAGCTAGAGACGCTGACGGATTCGCTGGAGCGAGAAGAGAGACTCAACGAGCTTCAGGACGAGAAAATGGAGTTCTTTTCGGCGGTGGAGCAGGGGAAGCTCGGTCTGGGGGACACGCTGCTGCACATCGCGGTGCGACTTGGTCACACGGAGGTGCTAGACTTTATGCTGCTGACAGACTACGAGAAACCTCTGAGGACAGCAGCCACGCCTGGTACTGCCAGCAGTTCTGTGAGTATCGCTATTACTGGCAGAACCGCCGTTTTTAATCCACCTTCGCCGCTGCCTACAAACACCCCGAACTTTAAGGGTGAGCTACCACGAGACGTTGTAGGCAACAACTGCTCGCTGAAGTTACTGCTGGCAATGGTGGATGACGTGCAAGAGGTCTTCGGGTCGAGTTATCGTGACGAGCCAAAAGTTCACCGCCTCGTGAGATCTCTGCGACGTATCTGGCCGTTGTGGATGTTTGAGGGTCAGCAAGAAGTCGCTGCACTTGTGCGTGTGTTGTATGACGTACGCACTTCGGACCCCGCCTTTGGTGGTCTTGTCCGCGTTGCCATGGCTGTGGCAGAGCGATTTCGTGTGGCGGTGTCTCGAGATGGGATTCGTGCAGCAATGTCTCTTTTAGCAGAGTGCGACGGCGATATTCACCAAGCGCGGCAAGCTTTGCTGAACAAGTGGACTGCTGAGCGCAAGTCTCAAGAACTCACAACGATTTTTCGACGGTGGTTTCCACTTTACAAACCAACTGGGCGACGGAAAGATCGCGAAGAGGACGAACCACGCGTTGTATTCTTTGATGCAGCAATGATGACTTGGCTCCAGATTGCTCAGGATCTCCGTCTTTTTGGTGCGACGCATGTGAAAACGAAAAAAGGTGTAGATCCTGATCCAAGCCATACTGAACTACCCAATGCAGCAGAACTGAAGCGCTATGACTCTCAAGTGTGGCAACGGCGCGTCAGTCCACCTCCTGCCTCTATTGGCGATCTCAGCGTCCATATTAACTCTCTCGAAGGGTACTTGAGGCTACCGCACCTCAGCGTTTAGACATCAAAACAACGTGTGCGTTCGACAGCGATATTATTGAAAGCTGTAGTCTCAAGCATTTTATTGTGCTCTGATGGGGAATTTCTTGATTGCAGTCTGGCTTCGAACGGTTTCCATCCGCTGGTTCGTTCTGCTGCCTGGTTCACATCTAGACAATTCGATTGCAGCAGCGACGCATTCGGTTCGCACACAGAATTTGAAGCAGCATTCACGAAGCCCACCGCACCTTCTGGATATACCAACGCCATTTTCTTTGGCTTCTTCGGCTTCTTCGTTCTGTAAAACAAAAATCAAATTTGCGTCGGCTAAATGCATTAGAGGCAGCACAGTACAATGCAGAGTCGTACCGGTCGTCCGTATTACCACAAGAGTGTGAATGTCATACGGTCCGTCCTTGCCATTCTCCGGAAAAGATGCGTCCCCAACTGACAAACGTGGATTCATTTTACTGTCTTCGTTAACGATCGCTCGGACCCAGGATGGAAGCTAACCTTCCTCAACACAACGATGGCCAGAGCTATTAAATTGGAGCCACTCGCCCCTTCTGCTGTCCCAGGTCCGATAAAGCTCAACGCCATTATCGCCAATCATCCGCGGAGCTTTCTTTTTGATGGCGTCAATGATGGCAGCGACGCTCTCGTGAGATTCAATATCGATCACGAACTGAACCATTGTTCCGAAGCTGGTGCAGTGAATACTTAACATCGTCCGTTGACTTTCTTGCTAGTGTGCAGATTGAGGAATGCAAAATGCTAATGTCTGCTTTCAGGTTGCTCTTTGTAATCGAGCCGGCATCACTCAAGTTCGATGGATGGATCCAATTTTTCTGGATCAATCATCCTGACGGCTTCAACAGTGAAGGAAGATACTTTGAATTCCAACTACTCTCGACAGTAACAACTTGACTTCCGCACAGAAGAGATGATTCCCAAAACTACATGTAGTTCAAAGCATTACACCAACATTTCCTATGATATAGCTTCATGTGCAGTGTGTGGGTTTACTTTATCAAGAGCAAATAAGAGAAGAAACGTCAACACTATTGTAGACTCGAGCATTCCTGAACATTGTACCTCTTTTCAGATTGGCGTCTTTCTCGGCCTTGGTTGTAGCTCGGAATTGCCACCTGGGTGAAGCGCCTAATGAGTCGTGTTGGCCGCAGATCCACCAGCCTCGCCACTTGGAAGCCGGTTCGGGCTTCAATACACTCACGTGTGTGCAATAGCGCCCCAACGCAGTCGATTCCTAATCACGACCAAGACTGGGACAGAAAGTTGCTACAGGATGCAAGTATTGGCGTCGAGTGTCTACGAGCGTGTTCATCTGACGATACGTGGGCCGGTCACTTAGTCGAAAGCAAAAATGAAGCTGGAAGTGGTGGCGCTGGTGACACGAAATCGGAAATCGGACTCGAGGCTGTGAATGATGCACCGCAGACTGGAAACGCGGGCGACTTCACCGACTTCCTGGATCCGAGCACGCCCACGTCTGAAATCAAAGCTTTGGGCAACAGCGGCAGCGATGAACCTTACGAATATTGGGGGAAAGCTTGGTCATACAGCCGCAGTCCATTCTCAAACTGTAGCAGCCTTTCATTCGAGGACTCTGACAGCGAAGAAGTTGCAGCAAGCGACAGCATGTACATCAGCCTCAGGAGTGAGGTCGATAGTAGCGCTCGTGAAGAATCCCCATTGACCGTTCAAGCCCAGATATCCACGCCAAAACTTTCACGTTTCTCCGATTTGAGCCCCAGAGTGGTGTCTGGGTGGACTGCGTCAGTTCTTGGAGCTGAGTGCTTCAAAGGACCGACATCAATTTGACTGCCAAGTACCAACCCTCCCCGCACATGCGAGACTTGACTCGACACTTTCCGTTGGAAGTAAAGAGGGATTTATCGTATTCGATGAATTCTTTCACATTGGATGTTGCAGTTCGACTACTGTAGTAGTAGGAGACAACTTGATATCGTTGCATTCTTTACCACTTTTCAGTGTCAAAGGGAAGTGATCATAGTTCAATCAAGGATAACGGTGATTCTATTCATTACTTTTAAGTATGTCACTACCTGTAAGTGCAGGTGTCCTCCGGGTCAGAAACCTTTCGCAGCGTGTCGGTGATAGCGAGGAAGTACAAGTGATACTCAATGTCCAAGATATCAAGTATCGTTGAGTTGTCGGCAGCAGCGTCGGATAGCTGATCTGCTGCCTCGATAAAGGTCATGGCGCCCAGCTTACCATAGCTAAGCCCTGTCATCTCCTGAAGCTTGCGGATGCGAAAGTCGCGAGGCAGCTTGCCTACGACAACCCCGTCGGGAGATTTCACGGTGTCACCGTCCACAATATCTGCGTTAAGTTCCGAGTCGGACGTCATGCTACGTCGATTCCAGTTCGCGGAACCAATGGACAAGTACACGTCGTCGATGATCACAACTTTGGTGTGAATGAGAAGTTCCCGTTTTGCCTTGACTGTGTAAACCCTGAATTTGGTTGGGTACTTCTCTCGGATAGGTGCAACCATTTCGTACAGATATTTGATGTACCCTCCTTTGCTGAACATGTTCGTTTGTGGGTTCACGATGACAACCAGACGCTGAATCCTTGGCATCACATCCATGATCGCATCTAGCAGCTCCGGAACGAGTATGAAGTACTGGTCCTCAATGTAGATGAAGTTTTTTGCGTTCTTGATCGCCTTGATTCGTGCCTGGAACAGCGAATTTTCTCCGCGCGGCGCAAACTCTTTGTAGTGTTCGTACTTGCAGCTGAAGGTTCGCGTGATCTGAACACTCTGGTTCCCTAAATTGGCGGTAGCGCTGCTGCTACTGTAATTTATTGCTGGAATATCTTCGTACGGCGGATTCTCGTAGTCGAGCAGGTCTTCAACACCCTGGCTGGGTAAATAGTCCGAGTTTCATCGAGCTAAGAAGTTGCTCGCGACATCCTTTGCGGCAGGCCCGTGAATTCGAACCTCACCATCAATCCAGCCCTTGTTCTTGTAGGTGATACCGCTCGCATCGCGAATCGCTGTAGCGTTATGGTGTATGGTATCCCAACGATCGTTTGCAAGGTCAAGTCCACCTACGTACGTCACCGACTGGCCATTGCCATCCGAGGACGATGCGATAACCATATTTTTCTGGTGGTGAGAGGCAAAGGCATTAGGAAGACGATCGTCGAAGATGAACGTCGCTTTGGCTCCATTGATCGACGACGGGGGGATGCTGTTTATCACGTCGCGTGCCTTGATGTTGAAGGACTTGTATCCGATGTTCGACCAGTTCAGGATGTTGACGTTCCCACCTCGCTTCACAACACCAGCAAACTGATTTAATGACGCTATTAGTGTCGATTGTGTTCTGGCCGTTGCCACAACGACGTGAACATCAGCCTTACGACACCAATCTTATGCCCATTTCAATTTTTGTGGTCTAAAGTAGTCGTGTGTAGCGAGCACCCATGGTGTATGCTATTCTTGCAATCAAGTCTGAGTGTCCGAGTTTCACAACACTGGGGCTGACTGGAGGCATTTTTGATCAAGTGCCTTCACCTTGCCACGAAAATGTCGGAGAATACCATAGCAGAAGCAGCTAATGAGACGACCACTGCACCAGCCCAAGTCGAGGATGCTGAGACCTTCGAGCAGTCAACTAAGAACACGACTTTCTTTCATGGCGTGAACCTTCGAACGCAGCCTGTTCTAACAAAGCGGGGCAGAAAAACCGGCAAGATCGTGTCACGCGTTTTCGTGATTTTGGAAGGTGGGGTGTCGCTTGCTGGCAAATAAATGCTGTATTCACGGAAAGCACTAACTAAACCCACTCAATACTCAGAATACCTCTTTTACTTCCAGCATCCTTCATCGACGGCACCGTGTGGAGTTCTGGCTCTTCAAAATGCAGAATATTTTGTGCATTCGTATGCATCATCGGCGCTGCTGGGTAACTTTTGTATCGAGCTACGATCGCCTTTGAGGACCTGGGGTACGGCGAATAGTGGACGTTCCATCATGTAGTGAAAACTTACAGCATACCGTTTGTTGCTGTGTGGCCAGGTACTCTTATCCTCCATTTCCATGGGTACACGCCCATGGCTGTTCACGAAATTAAACAAATGATGAACGCAGCGGGGGCATATCCTCGACGCAACCAGTTTGACAAGAACGGCATCGAGCTCGAGATTAGTCGTCGTAGTACTAAACAACGCCGGCCTTCCCGGTTGATCACGCTTTCGAGCATTTCGAACCTCATCCCACAATGGGCCCGACGAAGCGGAGCTAGTAGCAGTAGCATCGATGGGCGTGAGGAAGACAATGTTTTGATGCTGGAGAGCGAGACTGAGTTTGATGCCGACGCAGACACAAGTGCAGAAAGCAACACGGTTGTATGTCGAGTCACAAGAGGGTCGAGGACGAGTCTGCTCAAGGTGAACTTGAGGAGTACGAGCACGGGTAGTGAACCCAACGATGGCAATACGAGTGCCGAACGCCCTAGCAGTCACCAGTTCCTCCAACTTTACCAAAACACTAGGTTATCCTTCACTCAACGAGGACAGCCCCGTCGCCACTTCAGTTTGGATGAACAAGAAGAGCTCGTCGCAGAACAGGATATTAGCCCGGAACACTGCCATGAACTGTGCGTGAATGGATTCGTGGAGAATGCTGGCCGTCGGTTATTCCACTTCATTTGGCCATGGGAAGGTCTCCAGCACCTTCGTCCTAGTCATAGGCAGAGTGATGCCGCGCTGCGCTTCTCAGTAGTGGCGCAGAGTACCAACCAGAGGACACACGGCCCCCGAATTCGCTTCGTGTCGGCCTTTGAACCGTCTAGGCAGTTTGACTCGACCGCCATGGCAATAATGAGGCAGTGTGCTTCACCCCAGCAACAGCAGAGGCTTGCGATCTGTGCAGCTGGTATGTCTCCTGACAAAACTTCGAATACACCAGTAATTGCTCAGTGTCCTGTCAACGTTGCTCGCAGCAACAGTTTGAGAAGAAACAGCATCAACGTCGCAAGTTTGCAGATGACATTGGCTCGGTTGCAACACAGTGAGATACAAGTCCCAGCGCCAGTCGCCCCACTGGTGCCAGCATCCGATGATTCGAAAGCGACAAGAAGCTTCTCGTTACAGATGATTCATCCGTTGACGATCACGACAGCCTCTAAGAGCACCAGTCCTCCAAAACTTGCCACCCCTGCGAGTAGCCCTCCCAAGACTGGAAGTCGTTTGCCCTCGCCAACATCGCTAATGTCAAAAGCAAAGGTCATTGCGCAGCGTTCAGCATCACCAGTGACTCTATCGGCTCCAACAACCCTTGCTGCAGTGCCTGCCGTTGCCAAAACTTTTGGCCTGCCTTCGCCAGTGAAGAAGGGGCCAGCTCCAGCAGCATCCGTTCCAGTTGTGACGGACATTCGAGTAGTCCAGGCTGTGAGCATCGCCGAAAGTTACAGCGGTGGGTATATGCTGCGTCAGTATGAACCGCTCAAGGTCATCGGCCGCGGCGGCTTCGGTCATGTTATGGTGGCGCGTCACCTGCCTTCTGGTTCTTTGGTGGCCATCAAAACGCTCAGCAAGCGTGCTATCGCCACACAAAACCAGATCCAACATTCTCGTGCAGAGAAAACTGTGCTCACACGCTGCCGGGATCACCCGTTCATCGTGAAGATGCATGCGTGTTTCCAAACCATTGACCACTTGCACATTGTGCTCGACTACTGCCCTGGAGGAGAGCTGTTCTTCCACCTCTCGCAGCGCGGGCACTTCACAGAACCTGTTGCAGCCTTCTACTTGGCGGAAGTCCTCCTTGCACTCGAGCATCTGCACCAGCATGATATCATCTATCGCGATCTCAAGCCTGAGAACATCTTGCTGGATCAGCAAGGGCACGTCCGTCTTGCAGACTTCGGTCTTTCCAAGCCAGGTATCGACGACTGGACCCTCGCTATGACTTTCTGCGGGTCCAAAGACTACATCGCACCAGAGGTGCTTGCACTTTGTGAGAGATCATCTTCGACATCTTTAGCATCTTCACCACCAGGCCGAGGTTACGGGAAGGCGGTCGATTTCTGGGCACTTGGGTGCATGCTCTACGAAATGCTGACGGGGCAGCCACCGTTCTACAGCACAACAAGCCGGGCGCAGCTGTACTCCATGGTCATGAACGGTGCCGTATCATTTCCACCCGATATGAGCAGCGAGGCTCGCGAACTGATTCAAAGTCTGCTGCACACGGATCCGAGAGAACGGCTTGGAGCACGGCGGGCTTCGGGCGGTGGCGCGACTGCTGTAAAGCAGCACCCGTTCTTCGCCAAGCACCATATCGACTGGACAAAGCTACTGCGTCGCACTCTGCGCGCCCCACCACTTCGACCACGCTCTGGTGCCTACGCAAATTTCGACTCGGAGTTCACGTCCATGGCACTTCGCGGCATCGACAGCATGGTCAAATTCCCTGAAAAGATCCCCATGGACTACCAACTCTTCGACAACTACAACTGGGAATCGCCTAAATCCACCAAATAGAGCAGAAAGTAAATCAATTAACGACATGTCATCAAAGCTCATTCGATTTTGCTAACGGGACACCAACCACACACCCATCCTGGGGGGTGTCAGCCTTGTAGAAACTCGTCTGGTTGTCGTACCGCTCACTCGCTAAACCGCTAGCTGACCAGCTTGGCCGTCAGGCTATGGCTTACTTCCAGAGCTTGTTGATCGACATGTTCTGCTCCGAGTCCTTCTTCATGACCTTGGACACTGCCATCTCGAAGTCTTCCTGGGTAACGTGGATCCGTCGTTCACGCAGCGCGAACATACCGGCCTCCGTGCACACAGCTTTACACTCGGCGCCAGAAGAGGTCGGCATCTTCTCGGCAATAACCTTCAGGTTAATTCCCCGCAGCAGGTTCATCTTTCTCGAGTGAATGCGCATGATATCAATACGCGACTATAAATGCAAAACGCGATCACAACAAATGTTAAAAACCAATGATCTAACACCCCAAACACACAACATCGCGTACGCACCCCTTCCGTCGGGTTCGGGAACTCAATCTTTCTGTCAATACGACCGGGACGTAGCAGCGCTGCATCCAAAATGTCGATACGGTTCGTGGCCATGATGACCTTGATGTTCTGCGCCGGTTCGAAACCGTCCAGCTGGTTCAGCAGCTCCAGCATCGTACGCTGAACCTCGGAGTCACCGCCGCCGCCCTCCATACGCGAGCTACCGATGGAGTCGATTTCATCCATGAAGATGATGGAGGGCGACGCCTCACGCGCCATAACGAACAGCTCACGCACCATGCGCGATCCTTCACCAATGTACTTTTGCACGAGTTCGGCACCCGACACACGGATGAACGTGCAGTCCGTGTGGTGTGCCACCGCACGAGCCAGCAGTGTCTTGCCTGTGCCAGGAGGTCCGTAGAGCAGCACGCCCTTGGGCTGAGCCACACCCAGAGCATCGAAGAGCTCCGGGTGCTTGATAGGCAGTTCGATCACCTCCTTAATCTCGCGGATCTGCTTGTCCAGGCCGCCGATCATGTCGTACGTCGAATCCGGCACCTTCTCCACCTTCATGAGGCTCACGAGCGGGTCCACCTAGCACCAGGTACATGATACAAATTAGAGATGTTCATTGATCTCTCATATTTAATAAGTTTCAAGCGAAGAGATCTTGAACTCACCTTGGTGGGCAGGATCTTGTGCAGCACATAGCTGTCGTTGCGCAGCGCCACACGCGTGTTGGGCGTGCACTTGGTGATGTCAATGGTCTTGTCCACATCCACCACGTACTTGCCCTCGGGGTTCACCTTGACCAGCACCTTGGACTTGCCCATTTGCTTGACCACTTCACCCACATACGAGCCGGGTTCCTGCAGCAACTGCAGCTCTTCGCGCAGCAAGCGAACTGTCACATTTAATAAAAGCACACTCAAATAAGAACGTTTATCCTTATACTATAAAAAGGTATCCATCCTACCTTTCGAGTTGAGCTCGTTACGCTGCGCCTGCAGACGCCGCAGGTTCTGCGTCTCGTCGCGCACCGTCAGCTCCAGGTGTTCAATCTTCTGTTCGTAGTAGCTCGTGAGCCCTGCGCTGTCGTCTGCCGACGTCATAGCCACGTCCGCCGTCATGCTCTCGATCTGGATCTGGCGCAAAATTCAGAAGCAAAAATCCCCTTTTGGTCCAAAGGAGAGATCCAAAGTGTCGCACCTAGGCGGATATTCGCACTTACAGAGGTTTGATACGGTATCGAATATTGTGAATAAATTGTGTACAACTCTCGCCCAGCCATTTCGAATTGGGAGCTGCTTGACAAGTGACGTACTGCAATGGTGACGACGCCCAAGTTCCACGTGACGCAGGATGCGGCGTGGGTGTTTGTGCATGTCCACGTGCCGTTCGTGCGCGTGTCCGAGATGGAGTTTTATGTGGACGGCGTGGACTTCACCTTCTACTGCAAGCCGTTTATGCTCAAGCTGCACTTCCCGCACCAAGTGGTTGACGACGAGCTGGCCAAGGCAGTGTACGACCCCAACAAGGTGCAGCACAATAGTAAATGCTGTTGCGATTCCGTGGCAGTGGATACTGATGATTAGTTGTGTGATGCAGGACAACGGGACGATTGTTGTGCACCTGCCTAAAAAGGAGCCCGGACAGGACTTCCCCGACCTCGACATGCTCACCAAGCTGCTACAGCCGCAACGACCGCCCGTAGATGTCAAGGAGGACACACAGCGGTGAGTTAGCATTGCATTTGGTGGAGTGCTGTGCAAGTGTGCTGCTTTTGTTGCGGTTCTGACGCTTTAGATTTGTTGCCAGCAAAGCGCCGTTAATCGAAGTCTTGGAGTCGTCGGGTCCTGAGCCGATCGGGAGCTTCCAGGAGGAGACGGACAGGTTAAATGCGCTGATCGATGGAGAGCCCGTTCCTAGCAGTGGAGAAACAGCGACGGAGCAGATGCAGGCTGATTCGTCGCTTCTCGGTCTTGAGACAACTTCCACCACGCAGAGCATTGGATCGATTAAGCTTGACGCAAGCACGGACGCTGCAGAATCAATAAGCGTGCGGGTCACTGATATTGCGCCTTCGTATGGCTTTAACAATGCGTACAGCGACTTTTTCCGCGTGTGGCACGGTCAGGTGAGCGAGATTTTGTCTCTCCCTGACCCGGAGCACATTCAGCCAGAACAGCGTCGTATCTTGCGCGAGGGTGCGGAAGAACAGCAATTTGACGTCGAGCGCTATCTCATGGACTTTGCCAACCAGGGAGATGACATGTACTTCGAGCTGGCAATGGCATACGAGCCTTTTTGGAGGAAGTTTCCCGTTCTTCTTTCCGCTGCAGTGGTCCCCAAGACGATTATTCAAGTCCAGTCGAAGCCGTTGATCGTCGAGGTTGATTCGGACGTCACTGTTGTTGGAGACAGCATGAGCACCATGTCACTCGAAGCCGCGTCGTCGCAGCCACCTCCGGCACCCACGTCTTCCGTCACGTTTACAGACACGGAGCAGGAACTGCTACTTCGACTTCCGCGGAAGGAGTTTTTGCTTCCGGAAGGCAGCCTCGAAGAAAAGCTAGTGGTCGGTGGTCTGGTCGACATTCTCATCGGCTTTGCGTACGAACAGCTTACGACACAGGGCGACAGTGGCGTGGAGTCGACCTGGACTGTGAGCATCGTGAGTCCGACACTGTCGTGGCTAGACTCGAATGCCGATTTGGTCGCCGTTGTGCGTTCGACTGTACGTCGCATGATAACCTTCCCGTTCCTACGACAGTACGACCTGGCGCTTCGCTGTGTGCGTGAAGCGAGCGAAATCCTGAAACGTGGCAAGCGTGTGGTCTTGCGGACGCTGCTCACACTCTACCGGGTTGTCGAGAAATCAGAGACGCAGTATCTGCTCAACTCGCTCTACATTCAGGACTATTGCGTGTGGATTCAATCCGTCACTGACGAGCGTCTTCAGCGTGTGAGCGCAGAGCTGGACACCCACGCAACTGCTTTCAAGAAGAGTGAAACAGGTTGGGCTCTGGAAGAGCTCGAACGCAGTCTTTTCGAAGCTGACCACTGTGAAGGGAAGCACGACGATGCATCATCGTCCAGTTTGGACTCAGATTCCTCAGGGGATGATAGTGAGGACGAGTCTTCAAGTGACGAAGAGAACTCGTCCAGCGACGACGATGGCAGTGACGGCGAAGAATAATCTCAGGAGAACGCTACGGAGGAAGCAGAGGCAGTGAAGCCTTGAACAAGATAGACAAGACAAGCACGTCATGTAAAATTAGGAAGCGAGGCCGCTTGCAAAAATACAACCCAGTGCTTAGTGCACTGCATTTGACTCGCAGCCCGCGGTGCATTCAATACGACCAGCTTGTTATGGCAAATCAAGGCGGCGAAGTACGCGCTGCAAGCCTCGTGGGGCCCCAAATGTCGACCACTGCCTCCGCATCAGGGTTGAAGCTGCCGTTGCTGTTGACTGCACGGCCTGGAAACGTGGGCGTTCAGATCGATGCACACCGCACGATGAACCTCTTTTCGCATCCGCGTAGCGTCAAGTTCACCACTCAGTTTCACGGCCTCACGTACGAGAACGGATCGCTAGAGAACTATTCGCGCATGGTGGAACGCACTGCTCTACGAGCACGACTTGTGCAGGATAAGCTGGAGAAACTGCAAGTTAGAGAGCAGCATTTGCTCGAGGACGAAGAAAAGCGAAAGCAGAGACGCGTTCAACGTGAAGCGGCTCGCCAGCGTAGGATGTGGCAGATGCACCAGGCAGCGAAACGAGCAGATGACCGTGCCCGGGAGAATGCCGCTGCCGTAACAGTGCAAAAAGTGGTTCGTGGCGCTTTAGCTCGGCGGATCACACTAATGTTGAGGCAGGCACGTGCAGCACATGAAGCTGCGTCCATGTTACAGCGCGTGATGAAGACGCATGTGTCTCGGCAGCAGTTAGTGCGAGAACGTGAGCGCCGGTCCAGAGAAGAAGAAGAGCGTCGCGAGTTCGAGATGCACTCGGCTGCCGAGGTACTTCAGCGGCAGGCGCGCAAACGGCTGAAAGTAGTTCAGACAGCTCGTCAACAAGTTGCACTAGCTGCGTGTATGGAAGATGAAGATGAGACTGAAGAAACCGTCTCGAAGCCATCCGAGCATTCGTCACTCGAGGGAGATCTCCTATCTGACGAAAAGATTATCGCCGACGCTCTGAGCCGAGGGATCAGCCTGGATCTGCTCTTTTCCGACGAAGAAGACGGCGAAAGCGCGACCAATTCCACATCCTCATCTAGTATTGCATCTGTAGAGGATAAACCTCCAGTGGCCAACCCTATCAGGATACTCCCGCAGCCACCACCGCCCAATGCCAGCCGGCCGCGCCGACCGATGTCCATCAAGCGTGTGGGCGGAGGCTACCGCACCAAACTCTTGCCTTACAACGCCATCGACTCGTGTCTGACGAAAGAACCCACCCCCAATCCATTACCCGCAACAACCCGACCTTCTCATGGCAGAACGTGGCAGCAAGAACCTCGCACTTCCTCCTCAGATATCAACAACGACGACTTCCTCCGTCACCCACGGCGCTCGCCCTCCATTCCAACAGCAGCTTCATCCCCGACACTGCTCGCAGCACCTTCAAAGCACCCGTCACGACCACCCACAACGTCGCAAAAGAGCGACAGCGACGAAATCCGCGCTGTATCCCCCACCACAACATCACCGCCCAAAGTCTCTCCCTACGCCATTCCACTGCGTCTCCTTCCTTCACGGTAACATCAACAATGTAGCCATCTCGTCACACGTCACACATTGTTTCTAAAACTCGCGATAGAAACGTGGTGTGTCGTACACCGATGGCTCTGCTCCAGTAGATAGCAAGCACTTTGGGCCGCCAGCCAGCCAATTGAGCTTTTGCGTCCTCCGAGCACTTGACCGTCGCCATGCAGCTCTTCGCCGACTCGCAGACGCACTTCGCGGCCGTGTCCGAGGATGGTCGCCTTAAGCTCTGGGACGTGGCCAGCGGTGCGCTGCAGCAGGAGCTCACGGAGCGCGACCACCTCAGCTACCGGTACACGAGTCTGGCCTGGACGCAGCCCCGCAAAAAGAGCAAGAAGCGCGGCGGCGCCAGCGACCTCGGACTGATCGCGCTGGGAGCCAGCAACGGCGCCATCGTGCTCTGGGACCTGGCCACGGGCGAGGTGCAGCACACGCTGCAGACGGACGTCGCTAGCGGCGCCGTACTGGCGCTGGCCTTCAACCCGCAGGGCAGTTTGCTCTACTCGAGCTCGAGCGACAAGCACGTTCTCGAGTGGAGCGTCAGCAGCGGCCAAGTTGCGCGCAAATTCCGCGTGGGCTCCAGTGGCGCCTCGGTGCTCGCCGTGTCGGCGGACGGAGAGATTTTGGCGGCGGGTGGCGCGTCACTGCGCACGTTCGATCTGTCGTCCGGCAAGAAAAGCAGGAAGCTCGTCTCTGGCCTGTCGTCCGCCGTCACGCAGCTCAAGTTCGCGGACGCGAGCGAGGCCTCCAGGTTCCTGTTCGCCGCTGCGGCCGGCGCGCGGTTCGTCAACATGTACGACCTGGAACTTGCGGAACACGACGAGCCAGCTCTTACGTTCAGCCTGCCGAGCAGCGTCGATGCGCTGTTTGCGCGTGCTTCGGTGGGTGAAGTCGTCAAGGTGAAGAAGGGCAAGAAGGCCAAGAAGAGCAAGAAGGACACCGCAGAGGACACCAAACCTGTCGTTGACTTGCTAGTGGGTGCCACGGCGCCTGCTGGCGCCATGTTCTTGTGGTCGCACAAATACCAACAGGTTAACGACGCGTCGGAGTTGGCGCTGGCCTCGAAGCCGCTGCCACCGACGCTCTCGACGGCTGAGAGCGCCGGTATTCTGCTGGCGGAGCTGAGCACACAGGAGGACAAGGACCAGAAGGTGGAGGTGCTTGCGGCCCGCGGATCGCTGGTCAAGCCTGTTTTCGAGAAGGTGTCTCCCGTTGAAGAGGACGCTCCGAGCCAGTGGAAGAAGAAGCTGGAGTTGGCGGAGATCAGCGACGCTTTGCTGCTAACGGCGGAGCGTGCCGAGGCAGACAGCAAGAACGGTAACAAGCGCCAGAAGGTGGAAGCTACCCCAGAAGATGAGAAGACTCACGTGCCGACGCTGACCGAGCGTCGCGGTTTGACTAACTCGATGGCTGTTGCCGATGAAACTACCAGCTTTGATGATCTGAACGGTGTTGCGGATGAGGAGAATGAGCTGACTCTGGCTGAGAGAGTGGAGGCTCTGCGTGAGCGAGTGGAGGGTGACGTGACTGCTGCTCTCAGCCGTGCGGAGCGTGAGGTGGACCCTGAGGAAAAGACGCGTGGTAACAAGCCTGATGCGTCCTCGCTGGCCAGTGTGCTGGAGCAGTCTCTGCAGGCTCGTGACAACGCTCTGATGGAGTACTGCCTGCGCACACGCGACACCAAGGTGGTGGCGCGTACCGTGGCTCGCGTTTCGGCATCCCGTGTGCTGACGCTGCTGGAAGTAATTGTTCAGAAGATTGAGCGTTCTCCCAGCCGCTTTGCGCGCCTCTGCCCGTGGCTGCGTGCCATCCTGCTGCACCACACGGCGTACCTGGTGGGCCAGCCTGACCTCGTGTCAAATCTGTCAGCGCTCTACCAGCTTCTGGAGACAAGATTGCAGGTGCACACGCAGATGCAGAAGCTCGCCGGTCGTCTGACCCTTGTGCTGGGCCAGATCCACGTCAGCACCAACGCTAGCAATGAACCGGAGGATGACGAGCCTCGTGCTGCTGTCGTTTATCACGAGGGTGAAGAGGATAGCAAGGGTGATGAAAGTAGCAGCCACAACGAGGAGGAGGAAAGTGAAGATGAGGACGAAGACGAGGACGACGATGAGGACGAGGATGACGATGTGGAGACTGAGGACGAATGATCGGATCGGTGGATGTATTAATACTCTCAATAGACCAGAACAGCGAGCCTCGCGGGCCCCAAGGCTTTGCTTGTCATTTGCTTTTCATATCGTGAGTACGTATCCCGTCAACTTGAAGTCGCGTTGGACATTTACTATGGACTTGTCGCCAACACTGTGTCGGCCGAGGCACCTGGATTCAGAGCGTCTGCGTGCTCGACTCGGTTCAGAGACATTTGAAAAGCTACGCTACCATGAAGCTGCCGTCGTGAGCACAGCGCCGATGCGATTCCAATTGTTTGCTTTGAGCAGTGATACCTTATTCATTGTCCCGCTCATGGGTCGAGCTAAAGCTGCTACTGACATGAGCTTACCACTGCGGACCATCTCCGCGCTGGATCGGGTAGTACCTGCAAATAAAAAGCAACGCGGTCTGCTGCTGCTTCCTACGAGCCAGCTCTTTCGATTGCAACTGCGGGAGGTAAAATCTAACAAGACACCCACCGAGTTGTTCTTTGCCACATTCGAGCCGCAAACACAACTTTTCTTTCAGCTTTCACGGGCACTGCGCGTTGACTTTCAGGTTTGTTGAGTCTGTATGATGATGAGAAAACTCACCTCAGGCCTGACGAGTTATCATTTGTGACCTCCTAGAAGCAATTGATGCCACAATTACATGTAGAATTTGCAGACAACCTACCAACACGGATAGAGCAGCGCCTCGAATTGTCAGGGCTGCTGGACATGCTTGCATTGGATCTAGTACAAGCACGCAATAACGTCGAGCGTATCCATTTACTCGATGAGCTTACTGCTGCTGCTTTCTCCTCCGGCGAATTGAGGCAGATTTTCTTTGAAGACCGCACACAAGTGCAGGGCTGCACCGGATTAGCTTCTTTCCTAGTTCGCCAGCTTTCTCGTCCCTTACGACAATGTAATGGTGCTGAAACAAAAGTGGAACTCGTGCTCAGCATTGTGCGAGCGCTGGAAGCTATGTGCTTCGACATGCAACTGCGAACGAGCTGCTTGGACATGTTGTCTTTGGACGAGTTAGTTAGTAGCTTGTTTGCTCGTGGAGCAGAGAGCTATACTGTTGGTGATGGAGCCAAAGATGAGTCGATGAGCATGCATACCTGCGTCTTACGGGAGGATCTTATGGATGCTGAAGCTGCATTATTGCTTGCACTTGACGCGATGCAGCAGTACGAAGACTTTCGCTCGCACCAACATCAACAGACGCGAGGACTGCTGGTCGAGAGGTCCACGTCTGTCATGCAGCAAGCACTTCAAGCACCAGCACTGACGCAATGGCTTCCGAAATTCTTCAAACGAGTTTGCATTGCGATATCACGAGCAGCAATGGCAATTGAGCAGCACCAGGAGGAAGAAGAGAGCGAGACAGTGGAGAATGAAGGTGAAGAGGATGACGAGGGAGAAACAGACGACGAAGACGACGAGTCTGATTGTAGAGAGGCCATGGATCCGACCCAGATACTAGCGCTCTGGCGCAGTGTGACTGTTCTAGAGCTGCTAGTGAAGGCCGATGGTGCCATTGGGGATGATCAAGTGCTTGGCCTGCTTCTGAGGACTCGAAAAGATTACATTGAGTAAGTGCACACGGGCTCGTGATCTCTTCATAAAGAATGATATGCTAACCTTGTTGCCTTTTTGCCACACTAAAACAGCATGTACCTGAGAACACCACGCTTTTTGACAGCGTTGAGTACGAGTGGCATAATTCACCTTGAAGATGTCGCACTAAAGTTAAGCAAGTTCCTGGGATCACTTCGGGAACGAAGGCGAGGATGATGAAGGGTAGACAGGATCCACATATTCATACACACTCGCAGCCAAGCTACTACTTGTATTTGATTGGTATCTGGTATCCTACTTGTCCATCGGTGGCGGGTCTTCAGCAAGTAGCAGCACGCGAGGAAGAACTTCCGCCAAGTGCGGGTTGTGTTTCTGCAGCATAGCGACTATGTATCGAACTTTTTCGACGCCCTCCGTCGCCTTCTGCAATGCTTCAGTCGCTTGTGTCTCATTGGCTGGGCTATTGCCCACTCCGCGACACAGCGAATCAAACCGTTTGGTCATGCGCAACTTGCGTGCTGCAGCGTCAATGTATCGCTGTTTGTCATAAAGAGCAGAATTAATCGCTCGTTGGAGAGACAACCCACGCTCTTCGTCCACTTTGAGCTCAGCCGAGGCTTTCTCGAGTTGGAAAGATACATCCTCGCCAGCTACAAGTTGTGTGCGAATACGCTTGTCAAGTCTTGCGGCATCGCGTTCACTTTTGCGTAGTTGGTTTTGTAGGGTGGACACCTTTGCTGTAAGAGCAGCAAAAGTGAGATCAGCTTCCTGCTCCTTCTTACTGCGCCCACGTAAAGCGATGAGGTCGCGTTTGTGCACAGCTTGTTCCATGTCTTGCAGCATCTGTTCTTGGCTGCGTTGCAAGGCCTCAAGTCTCAGACGCATACGATGAATTTCTTTCTCCATACTGCGAGCCTCAGCCTGGCCAACTTCGGGGTCTAGTGCAGCTTGGGTCTCCTTCTCTAGCTGAATTTTCTTCTCCCAAAGCATCAGCTGTCGCTCAACCTCCACCACTCGGTCCAGCAGCTCGTGCTTCTCCTGACGTAAGGTAGCAGCGCGTGCTTCCATGGCAACGGATGCTGTCTCCAGTTCGCGCAGTTCGCTGGCAAACTCCAGCTCAAGAGAATGATTGCTATTAAGCAGTTCGTCATGCTTTGAACCTTGACGAGCAATAAGTTCATTCAGACGTCCTGTATCAGCATGCAGTGTAGCGATTCCGTTCGAGAGATCCCGGAGCTCGCGCTGCATTTCTTGGAGCTCGTGCTGTAGTCGCAATTGCTTTTGCTCGAGCACGCTGGTCTTGCTTTTCCGTTCTTGGTTGCGTTCACTCAGTTCTTGAGCTTCACTGGCAGCGTGCACAAGCGCAGTCTGAGTGGTGAGCCACTGCTTCTGTTTAACTGTGTTCTCCTCCCTGCCCAACTTGGTTTCACGCACCAAGTTCTTAATAGTCGCCTCTAGAGGACCCGTATCAGCATCCTCCATTTTACTTACAAGCTGCTCGTACTTCTTGTTGAGTCGGTCCAGACGCAACATCTTCTTTTCAATTTCATCGTTGCGCTGGCGAATCTCCAGCTCTGCACGCTCCACACGCTGATCGTCGCGTTTGAGCTCTTCAACTAGAGCTCGTTGAGCTTCCACAAGTTGTGCTGTATGGTTTTGAACGTTGAGTGCGTCAACTCCCACTCGAGCCATTTCGTTCTGCAGGTTTGCCAGCTCAACTTCTTTTTCGTGCACACGCGTAACCAGTCGCTGGGTCTCCTTGGTGAGGTTGTGAGCCGCCTTGTGCACTGTAGTCTGGTCATTCTTTTCAGCTGCGATCTCATCTTCGAGTAAGTGCCGCTCACGTTGTGTTGTCTCTAGATGCTGCGCCACCAGGGCTGCTTCGGACTCTAACTTTTTGCCCTCGGCAGCTGCAGAGGAAACCTGAACCTCTGTCTGCTTTAGGGATTTATCTAGCAGTTCGTGGCGAGCAGCGAGGCGCTCATGCTCAGCTCGTAAGTTTTGAGTCTGTTCCTCCACAAAGCGCAACTCCGCGTTGAAGCGCTCAATGGTAGCAATAAGGGTCTCGTGTGCCTGCTGGGCCTTCTCGATCGATATCCTGTAGCCGCGCAACTCAGCGCTTAATGCGAGTTCGTCTTCACCCACTTTAGAGATAGCGGCTTGGGTGGCCTGCAGAGCCGTGTCACGCTGCTGCATGCCGATGAGCGCGCTCTTCCATTGCTGCAGTAGCTGCTTCTTCTCGAACGCAACAGCCTCCATCTGTGCTGATGCCTCACGCAGCGTCTCCTGCGCAGCTTGTGTCTCCAGTCGCTGCGTCTTCAGCTGGGCACCGTTGCCTGCGAGTTGGTCCTGCAATGACTTTACCTGTTCATTCAATCGGTCGATGTACAGATCTTGCTTCACCTTGTCCTTCTCAGCGACAGTCATAGACTCCTCCGCCTTCTCAGCAGCGCGCTGCGTACGAGCAATTTCGTGCTTCATCTCGTCATTGTATTTCTCCACCTGCCGCAGTGTCGAATTCAGCGAGTCAAGTTCTCCTTGAGTTTTGTGTAGGTGTGCACGACGCCGTTCCACCGCTAGTTTCTTTTCCTCCGCACTAGCTTTCCACTCATCCAGCTTGTCTTCGATCGAGAACCGTTCGTCATGCAATGTCGTGAGTCGACGGTGCGCGCCCTCCAGCGCTACTTGCAGCTGCGCAAGCTGCTGCTGTACTCCATACAGCGCAACACCCACGTCTTCACGCGCAGTCTTAGCGCGACGCAGCTCCTCCTCCTTCTCCCGAAGCTCGAGCGACACGCGCTCGTCGTTGCCCACGAGCTGCCCGTACAGGACCTTCTGGATGCGCTGCATACGCTCATGGCGTCCCATGTCTACGATCGTCTGCGTCGGGTCCTCATCCTCGTCTTCATCTTCTTCGTAGTCGCTGTCGTCCTCCTCTTCACTGTCGTCTTCCTGGGGACTCAGTGCACCGACCTGTTCGTCCTCCTCGTCCTGTTCATCGTCGTCCATCGCAGGCTCATAGATGTCTTTAACTCTCGCCTCAAGGTCAGCTGCCGCCATTTCTTGCTGCTCTCCATCCGACATGTTTCTGCCCTCAATTTTATCTGTCTGGAACTGCCAAGTTGACAGTGGCAGTGCAAACAGCGATTGCAACTCGCCGCAATCCGCGTCGTTTCGTGCGGGAAACCGTTCTCACACGTCGCAGACAAAACAATGCATATTTTCATCCAATCATATCACTCAGAATCTACGATTGGTCAAAAATGAACTGGTAGCTTCTAGAAGCGAGGCATCCACACAATTTGGTGCGCATTCCCCAGTCTGAGTCACTGTAGGAGGAGTTGACGATGACCATGCGATCGGTGCTGCTGCGTTCGGCTGCGGCGCGCGCCATTGGAATGCAGACGCGGCAGCCCGCGACAATTGCGTACGGCGCGTCGGCGCTGCTGCAGCACTGTGCGTCGTTTCACAGCACGCGTGCCGCCATGGAGCCATCCAAGCGAGACTTTTACGACGTGCTGGGCATCTCGCGTGACGCCAGCAAGAACGACATCAAGAAGAAATACTACCAGCTGGCCAAGAAGTACCACCCGGACACGAACAAGGCGGACCCGAACGCGGCCAAGAAGTTCGCGGAGGCCACCGAGGCCTGGGAGATCCTGGGCGACGACGACAAGCGCCAGAAGTACGACGCGTACGGCCACGCCGGCGTGGACGAGCAGGCAGGCTTCGGCGGGGCCGGAGGCTTCCAGGGTCAGGGATTCGAGGACATTTTTGGAGAGTTCTTCGGCGGCCAGGGCTTCGGAGGACGCTCGCGGCAGAGCGCCAACCAGCCGCAGCGTGGCGGTGACATTCAGGTGGACATCACGCTCAGCTTTATGGAGGCGGTGAAGGGCGTGACGCGGGACTTGAACATCACAGCCAATGTCGAGTGTGACTCGTGCGACGGATCTGGCGCGAAGCCTGGAACCAAGAAGAAAACGTGCCCGACGTGCAATGGATCGGGCGTGCAGATCATGCAGCAGGGATTCTTTGCGGTGGAGACGCCGTGCCGTCGCTGCCATGGCGAAGGATCGATCATCGAGTCGCCGTGCGGAAAGTGTCGTGGGAAGGGAGCCGTGAAGAAGCCTCGTACGGTGGAGGTAAAAATCCCCGAGGGTGTGGATCAGGGCATGAATCTCCGTCTGGCCCACCAGGGTGAACCTGGTCTGCGCGGCGGACCGTCTGGGCACATGTATGTGGGTATCCATGTGCTGCCGGACCCGTTCTTCAAGCGTCGTGGTACGGATGTGCTGGTGGAAGTGCCGATTTCGGTTGCTCAGGCTGTGTTGGGTGGCACGGTGGTGGTGCCTACTCTGACGGGCGAGGTGGAAATGAGGATCCCGCGCGGTACACAGCCGGACACGGTGCTGCAAATGCGTGGCAAGGGTATCAAGGAGCTCAACTCGAACCGGCGCGGCTCGCAGATGGTGAACCTGCAAGTTTGCATTCCAAAGTACGTACTATCCTGCCATCTCTACGTGGTAGATCGCAAGAACACCGTGCTAACGTGTTTTTATTTTTTTTTGCGTTACAGGAACTTGTCTGAGCGACAAGAGGAGCTCATGGAGGAGTTCATGAAGGAGGAGCAAGAGCGCGCCGAGAAGGGTGAAGACCCGGACAGCAAGCCGCACTCGTTCACCAAGTCAGTGCGAGAGACTGTGGATCGGATAAAGAGTTTTATTAAGGGCTGCAAGACCGAGAACTCGTCCTAAGCGGATGAACTCCTGGACTTGAGCTGCCCGAGTGGACGAAGGGTGTACAGTGGCTTTAACCCCCCTACTGCAGTGCTTTCGTGAGCGTGCACTTTGGCCAAACAGCGAGCCTCTAGACGATACAAGATGTGGCCGTTGGAAACAGGCAAGGAAGGAGAAGACAATGGAAGCAGTGACCAAAATGTGACACAAACCCGCAATGTAGACTGCGATGAAATGTTCTTCTGGTCTTTTGTAGCCTTTTGTGAAATCCTCCTGCTCAGAGAAGGAAAACGTCGTCCTTGGGGTTTTTGAAGATGCGCATGTGCAGCCCCGGCACGTCCAGCAGCTCGTTGATCTGCCGCGTGCACTCCTGGAACTCGTTGGTGGCAAGCCACGTGTCAAAGTCCTTCTTGGACTCCCACTGACAAAACAAGACACGAAGATTAGCCTGGGGACTGCAACTTTAATAATTAAGTTTGTCGGTCTGATTACCTCGGAGAAGACGACGTATTTGGTGTGGTCGTCCACCTGCGCGTAGGTTTCCACTGAGAGCAGCCCTGGCTGCGCACGCACGGTAGACTTGACGTTCTCCATGAGGCGGGCGACGCGTGGCTCGTAGCCGCGGCTCATGATGCGCTCACAGAGCACTCGGACGCGGCCAACGCTCATGATGCTGCGGGAGGACTTACTTTGTCAAAGTAACGGTAGGGTGGGACACATAAAAAACACTCGTATCTTACGTACTTTGAAAGATGCGTTGATATATTGCGTACTTAATATAGAAAATATGGATTCTCGATTTCTCGAAAGTCCCATATCTAACAAACCCCAAATGAAACAGGGTCGTCGTGTGACTTGATTTTTGTATCTCGACAAGCCGAAAACTGTACTACATGTATACCGTATTTGAGATCTCCTACTTCAGACCAAAGAATATTGAAGTTGTAGTGTTGCATTGTGGACACGAGATGTACATGTG
>AWVV02003541.1:0-11941 GCA_000500205.2 Phytophthora lateralis | reverse complement strand
TGCGGCACGAAGAACGCGTTGGATTGTAGCTTCGTCGTACAGCATGTCGGAGGGGTGGAGGGGGCGTGGGGAGGAGATGCATGTCGTGTGCGTTGGAAATTGCAAAATGACCTTAAGATCCGCGCGCACCGAACGTGCTATCAATGGCGTTAACGGTGGCCATCGGTTTTGGCGCGAACTGTTCGCGCCTTAAAATCACTGCAACTGGCAATATCCTTTCATATCCGTTGCCTGTATAATATCACTTTTATTATCTGTTGTCAAATTGATTTTACCTTATGACACATTGAATTTGTTTTTGCCATTTTGAAGTTGAAAAGGTGTAGTACAAGATAGTGTCCTGCAATTTGCTCCAGGTATTAAAATACAACTTGGTACGCGGCTTAGATGGTGTGAGCTTCACAGTGATGCGATTTGCTTGTAAGCTTATGATAGTAGACGACGAGCCTGGAAAATATGCAAGGCGTATGAATGAATTATCCGGAAGTGACACAAAAAAAGTACTTGTATTGGGAAATATCGTACTGTACGTGTCTTGCCAGTTGCAATGTGAAGCAGCATGTGTTCATTTCCCAAGCGTGGTGCGGCGTGTGTAGCGCTCACTTGTTGCCGCGGGGTCGCAGTTCCTTGAAGCGAGAGCTCTACTCCATCCGATTTTCATCGCCTGCTGCTTTTAACGACCGACCGCCGAAGAGAAATGCAAACTGCTGAAACCCACAGATGTGGTGTGATGCAAAGAGAGACTTCAAGGAGTAGACATTTCAGTGGTCGGTCGTTTTTTTTTTTTGCATGGAGCCTATTCAAAATTTCCGTCGCTATCCAGGGGCACTCAACACCAGAGATGATTGTTTAGGACGGTGCCGTCTCAGTGAAAGCTACAAGAGCTGAACTGGACCGATTAAACGCAGCACGAACAGCATCAGAATCAGGCCGATGCTGGGTGCTGTGAATCATACTAACACTTCGTGCTGTTCGAGCCTTATGCTATCGTAAGGCCAAATTGGCACCTAGCTTGACGGTCACATCTTGAAAACCGAGCTTGTCGGTGGTAACACCTCGATCTTCTGTCGTACAAGCGCCGCTTACTGGAGCTACGGCAACGGATTTTACTCAAACTCCGCATGGCGTCCAGCATTCCCAGCTGCAGACTCATTGGCCTCATCACCACTTTGATCCCCGCCTCCAACGTACTGCAGGAGCAGCAGAACCGCCCCTGACGCCACCTTCACAGACGTCATCCGTAATAAAACACTTGTTGTCGCGTCGTCTTCATCGGCTTGAACAAGTAACTCCAAGTGTCTTGTTCTCATCAAACGAGAAACGACCAATGAACTTATCATCATGCAGTCTTACTCCTCATCCACTGCGGTCAGCTCTTCTCCTCGGAGTTACATCTGCGTTAGCTCGTTTTCACTGAAGATTGCATGATCTGTTGGTTAAAGCGGCATGGTCCTTGCTAAAGGCACCGCACATCCAACCCAGCGGGGCACAGCACGAAGCAAACATACGAAGTGGTGATCCTCCCCCGCTCCCCCACAAACTTACATTCTCGCGTCCTGTCTAGCTAGCTTGCGGCCGTCATTGAATGCAGACAGCAGCACGTCCTCCGCTACGAAATTGGTTGGGTGTCGTGCAGCGGGTGGCACAACAGTTTCGTCCGCCTCGTCATGCTGCGAGGTGCTAACTGCTGTTCCTGAGAACGGTGCGCAATATTCTGCATGTCGCCGTCCTTCTTCTTGTACAGTTGCAGCTTGGTTCCTTCCACTGCTCGGCGCAGCACGTGATGGTCACAGTGCGCGAGCTAGACGACCTTGGCGTTCACCGTGATGGCGCACGCCACAGTCTTCCTCGTCCACGGCCAGCGCCGACGGGATCTCCTGGAATCCGGTGGGCAGCGTGGCAAAAAGCTCTTATTCAAGAGGCCTGATGGAGCAATTACTACAGTAGTGGACAGCTTGTTCCTGGACGTGTACTGATGTCGCGATGAACAGCGTGCACTCTCGAAAGTAAAATGATCCAGTTGCGATGCTGTATCCAAGCAAACAATAATATCATTCGTTGTGTCAGGATGAGCATCCTGATGCTGTCAACGCAATCCACGCAGCTTATTTTGGAGTTGCCGTTTTCACGAGTTCATCGCCTGTGTAGCAAACAAAATACGTCGGCTGGTCTCGGAATAGCAGGGCGCCAATACTTGACCAGTCAGTTGCCTTGCGTTCATGGTGGGCGGCTGAGTGATTGGACTGCCGTCGATTGTCTAGAGTATGGACAAAGCCCTACCGACCAAGGCAGTCACACAACCGATTGCGGTGACGCCGGCTATTGACGAGATCAGCTTGGACGCTCCCATCGACACCCACCGAGCGCGACGAGCAGTACGTGACAGGCATCCTCGCGCTTATTTACCACGACCAACTTTTATTTGTTGTGCCCAGATCCCTCGAGATGCAGCTGTCGTGGTCGTCCTTCACACGACACTTCAGGATGCAGGTCACTTGCATGACCCGATTGACCCTCTCGAGGCTGACCGCATTGTACGTCTGCAGCATCCTCTTTTCAGTCATTAATTGCCAGGTGTGTGACATCTTCTCTTGCTTCGCAGTTTGCGCAGGCCGTGAAGGGGCTCACTGGTCAAATGCTCTTGCCGATGTTCACAAGTGGACAGCATGTGCTTGAAGGCGGTGATCTCACCTTCCAACGCGATACGGAGCCCGTCCCTCCATCGAGTGATCGCCATGCGTCAACGCTGGTTCGCAGGAGAGTCAAAAGGCGCAAGCAAAGTTACGCTGCAGCAGTAAAATCATCCATCTACGGAAATTACGCACCATCTCGCGCGTCGTCACACACAGGGTCGCGGTTGGATGGCTCACGTTTCGGAGGATCTCGAGCCTCAGCATCAGTTCGTGGAGCGTCGAAAATGCCAAAGAGGTCGCTCATGTATGGCTTGGACAGTGGCGGCGAGTCTCTGATGAACGCATCGTGGATTGGCAGCCAACAAGGATTGACTGGCACCACCAGCAACAATGCGTCTTGGCTGCAAAGCGCAGGTTCCACCAGGAAAACCGCTCCATCGCCACCGTCGTCAGTGATAGGCACCGCACGGGTGGCGGTAGACTTCGTCGAGCTGCAGCGACGATCAGATATTGAACGTGACTTGGGCACACGCGAATCGCTGCGACGCTCAAATGATGAGATTCTCCGCAAGAGCGATCTACGATTGAAGCTGCGCTCTCTGGCTGACCCAATCATTTCTCTTGAGACGGAAGACGCGATGATAGCGGCTCTGGGAGCCAAAGGACAGCGCTCTCGTTTTCAGCAGAGTCGGCAAGAACCCCCGCAAACCCCGTTGAATGGAAAACGGGTTGGTGGAAAGGGATTAACGCTGAATAACAACGAATCCACGACATTCCGAACTGAGGACTATGAAGGCCTCACTTCCGACGTCGTCTTTCTCGGGAAACATGGCGAACTGTTAGTTGGCGAGAATTGTTTCGTTGTTGCGCAGAAGCTGCGCCAGGAACTGCTGCTCGATCTTCAAACGCGAGGGGTAGTTCAACCGCGTATTCAGCTCATTCAGACCCCGAAGCCGGAGGAGGAAACCACCTCAGCGAAAAAATCTCCAAGACTTACCCAGCAAAAATCTCGCTCACCGTTGAAAACACCGGGGGCTCCATTTTCCACGAAGCAGGGAATAGTCTCGAGTGGCAACGTTTTTGGAGACCAGGTCGGATCTTTCGAGTCTACACCGATCCTCGCGCTTGATCTACAAGCGACACCCCTCGCCAAAGGTGTCGTGTTAAAGCTTCCCGATGGCCTAGTCACTCGGGCAGCAGCCTCCAAGAACCGAACTGCCGCTCCCAGACAGACGTTGAAGAAAACAGCTATACCGGAGAGCGTACCGAATACTACGATTGAGAGAAAGCTCAGTGCCTTAATCAAAGCACCTGACACAAGTAAGTCCGCGCTTGCGTCATCTCAAAGTGACTCTGTACTCCAAACACAACAATCACTGCCCGCAGACTCGCCAACAGCTTCCCCTCCAAGCATCCAGTCCTCCCAAGCGGGTAACTCGACCGGTGGTGAGAGCCCTGTGCTACCAAAACATATCGTAAGTATCGCTGCACGCTCGTAGTATCATCTCCCAAGTGTTCTTTAACTTCTGGCTCAACTGTTACAGCACAACGGGGAAAAACATCTCCAAAGTTTGCGAACACGGACCCCAGCTTATCCAAATCGACTCTCTCGCAAAACTCCCTCGCGGGGTAGTATGTTCCTGGATGACGACGACGACTATGGCTGGGGCGTTGAAGGCACAGAAAACCTGTTTTCACTTCACAAGGTTAGTAACTACACGTCGTTTGTCACCATCAAACACGAATATTTACATATCTGGTACCTTCACAGCAGCATTCGTCAACAAGCAGCTTGCCAAATATGAAGTACGTGCGAGAATTTCCGAAGCCATCACCGGGTCTAATCCAGCTACATGGGAGTGTGACGCAGGATACCGACTGGAAGCTACCTACTCCGCCCCCATTTTTGCTTTCCACCAGCACAACAACTGTCCAACACAAACGATGATACAGCCTCAAACAAACTGTGACACCTTTCAGCTCGAAGCACGTCCCATTCAGAACTACGCGTAGAGTTCGAGATCCACTACTATTGAACGTCTATCCACGCGTTTCAACTTCCTTGGTCTTCTCAAGCTCATCCAGGCGGCTTGCCCGGAACTTATCCACTTCCTTGTCACGTTTCATTGTGGCCGCTACGAACGCCGTAATGATCTGGGAATTGAAGATCTGGTACACCAACGTCTGATTGTAGAAGAAGTTCGCGTTGCCGGATGCCGGGAACAGCCACAAAAACCACATCACTGGCAGCATGCACGTTGCCACACCCAGGCCAATTACGTAGACAAATCGGTTTTCGATCGCTGTGAAGCACAAAATGAAAATGTAAGCAGGTGATCAGATACGAATACTGTATTTGTAAGATCGGCACACGTACTCATTATTGTCTTGGGGTGCAATGCCAGCATAGAGAGGAAGAATCCAAAATCACCAAAAGAGGGGTATGCCTGGAAAAGCGTGAAAATGCCGATCAGCGCACAGGCGTAGGCTTGAGGCCGGTGTCTAGATCCATCATTTCCACTACAAGTGTTAGCAACGCTGGTTTCACATGGAGAGACACAGTGCTAGGCGTACGCTAGGCGAAGGTAGATAGGGACGACGTAGATGACCGGGTGCAGGTGCATCACAAATAGGAAATACGGGATAAAGCGGTCGAAAACTTCCATGAAGAAGTACCAGAAAATACCAATATTCGGTGTCAAATCCGAGTACTTCGCCACCCAGACGTATGTTTCCTTCATCAACCGCAAATAATTAGCCATCAACCACAGCACTCACCAGCATCCATCGCAGGTGTAAACGGTTCGTACCTCGAGAAATCCCCAGTCTCCGCTCAAACTGAATGATAAGTAAAGCAACGCGGTCAGCCAAACGGCGAACACCACCAAACAGCGCACTCCAAGAGACACCAACGACGGCTCCTTCACACTCTCATCACCACCATCGCGCTCTGTAGTCTGTAAACCAAAATCTAGTTTAGCCACAGCACATTTCCCAACATCACCAGAGTCCCCCCTCACCTTGGCACTATACAGCAGCAGCACAATCGGCACCATCAAAAAGAACGGATACACCGACAGGTATGTCCCCACCGCCACGCACATCATGGAAGACGCAACAGCTCCTAAAACCCCATCAACTCATTAATACACCACCACAACCACAAAAACCTCTATTCTCTACCTTCCGACGCAAATACCAGACTGTACAGCACCGCCAAGTGCGTAAATGACACCGTGGACATGGCTACACTCGACGCGAGCGAGTACGGGTTCAGCAATACAATGAAAGCTATTGTAATAGGCAGGTTCTCGGGCTTAAATAGCGGGGAGACCGGTATTTTACTGAGCCAGATCTCCTTCCCGTTCACATTAAACCGCCGTCCTTCTTCCAGCTTTAAATTCTCCCCACAGAGACGTGCAAAGCCCGCGGCAATGAGCAGATCCACAGAAATGAACACGGCGCATGTGACGAGGTACTGTAGAACTTCTGGAATCAGCTGTAGCGCCGGATACAGCAGCGCGAAGAGCAGCGGCGGCTGATGATACACGTCCCCCGAGTAGGGCGAACCGCTGGCGCGAAAGAGGAAAGCGCCCTCCTGCAGGCGGCGCAAGGACGACACGCACGTTGACAGCTCGGGCCGCGATGAGAGCGTCGGGTGCACGGACGGCAGCGAGAGCAGGAGGGCGCGGGCACACGCGCCCAGCAGCAGCACGAGCGCGAGTCGCGTCATTTTTGGATTTGTCTGGCGCAATTGGAGTACCGACTTCCTCGGCTTATAGTGGACATCTGCATATAAGAGTGGCCAATCATATTGCCTCTAGATTTCGAGAATGATTTTCCGAAAATTGGCGGAGTTTCACATTTTTTCCGGTTGACGAAGTTATACATGTCGTGGTCGTGGTCCCAGCAAACTATAGTGGCGTGGTCAACTTCTTAGCAGACCACATGAAACTCTTCCAACAGCGAGTGAATTACAATTCAGGATTTCACGGCATCTGTACCCGTGTTGGAAGTAGCAAATGTGGTTAGCTATCTGCCCCGTAAACGTGCCTAAAATTGAATACGTGTACCGAGAAACAACCAGCTCTGCTATGGGAAGCTGTCTTGCAAATTGCCTTTGACAACTGTTGTCGCAGTTTTCTTTGGCTGGTGATAGATTATGCATATTGTCTATTACGCGGTGGGTTGTGACTGGCGTGGGCTTTCCCGCCCAATTCAGGCCAAGTAGGCCACGGCTAAGCGGAAGCGGAAGTTCATTCTGAAATTTCTCCTTCGGTGCTCAAGTCGATCGGCTACTTGACCAAGACCGGGTCCCCATGCGTTTTGGGAACTTCGTGCTGTTTGTGGTGGCGATCACTCTCATGGCGGGTGGTGACGCCGCCCCCGCAGACAAGACCAAGGCCTCCGTGGCCACTCCGGTCGACTCTTCGGCAGTTTTGTTTGCTGTTGGAGAAAACAGATTCCTGAGGAGTAGATACACGACTGACGAAGAAAATGGTTCTATCGATGGTTTTGACAAAGAAGCGGTGGCATTGGATACGGAAGACGAGGAAGAGAGGGGGATGAAGGAGGTTTTCAGTAAGCTTCTCGTGGAATTTAAGTTCTACGGCAAGGAACTGCCCTTAACCTTTTGGTGGGGGTTCCGGATTGGCCGTTGGCTTCGCCGCAAGATTCCACCTGCGCAAATCTACGAAAAACTCAAAGTTTACCAGGTGCCAGAGGGGAGCAGAAATTACCGCGTTTACGTCACCTATTGGAAGTTGTTCGAGAATAAATACGGGTCGGCGTTTAATCCGCTGATGCGCGCTAGCCCTTAAAGCAGCGATGAGGGAATCGCCGATGCTTTGGTTGCAACGCGGCTCGCCTTTTCATGAAAGGTCCGGCACAGTCTCGACGTTCTCATCCTATTTACATGTAAATTGAGCACGTCCGTACAACGTACCAGTTAAAGTTTCGAAGCCGTTCACCCACTTGCGAACACCAAGCAGACAATAAATTTCACCTTAAGCAACCACCCCCAAGCTGCACAAGACCCATTATACTCTTACCTCAACCACTTCACGATCCAAGACAAAAAAAAACAATCCCCTCCACGACAGACGAATGACATCCATAAGGCTTCTACATGTAGGCCACCTTACCACCAACCTGACAACGTACCCGTTACATTCTTAATACATGTATTAATACATGTACCAGGATAATGTTGCTTCGCTTTGGTTGGAAACTCGCTTTTGATGTGAACTGGCGGTGCCGGTCAATTATTTCACGACGAAATTCAACCCAGATTTGTGCCAAAATGCTCACCGTTCTTTACATTGCCTGTCGAAACGCAAACGGCTGGAACAGAACCTGTAGTCAACTTTTCTGCAAACTTGTGCATACAACCTACACATCGGACGTGTCTGCATCTGCTACTCACTTGGTTCGAGCGCGCTAGAAAGCAAGCGCTCAAGTAGGCCAAGAAGTAGAAACCCTGGCGCTTGTCCTCCCCCAAAAGCCACGGAATCGATCCCGATTCTTCCACCGCGCTGTCGTGATAGCTAACTGCCAGGTCAGGTATGCCGATAAAAGGCGAGACGCATGGGCAACAGTCTCAACATGTTCAGATGGCCAGCAGCACAAGCGTAACGCGCATGAGGCTATAACGGAAGTTGAACGTGCGTGACCCCACGCTTTCCAGCGTCGACTGTGCCCCGGCAAGTTCAATTTCAAGCTGTCGATGGGCGGCTTGAACCGGTCTCCAACTCAAGTCTTCAATCAACAAGAGTGACTGCTGTTTTCCCGCCTGGGGCGTCCATGTATACACACATGTCAGCAAGCCAAAGGAGCGCGGTTGTAACCCACACACAGCGAGGGTACCCCGCGGGTTATTTGGGTTTCAGCCAGTACAGTAGCTAATAGATTATCCGGACATATTCACAATTTGTAAACGTAGGAAGTCCGAGCTTGCTACGTGTACTGCAACGACAATCACCGCGACAGTACATGTACCGGCATTCCAACTCTCAGAATTTGTTTTCGCCCTGACGCCACGCTCGTCGATGGTTGACAGATGTGTGCAACGAAGCCATATCGGTACCGGTGTGCCGCGCATCATCTTACGACAACGATGGCTATGGGACTCCCATGCGATTGACATCATTCTTCATAGAAGTACAGTAATATATACGTGTAGCGTGAAGGTGTAGCGGTAGTGTTGTCTAAGATCTCATCTCGGTTGCAATCAGTGTGCATGCACATGTACTATAATAAATCAAGATCATCAACTGCGCTTCTTCCAAGCGCAGTTGATTTTACTCCGCCTGATACAGTTCTGTGTTGGGGTTAACCTGGAGTCGGTGTGATATAGAGCAAAACGCACCGTGCCGTGTTTGTTGAAAGGCGCATGCACAGCAAGCCAGCGTCGGTAGACGGAAACGCGTCTAACAGCGAAAAGCCCACTCCGGTGGTGTACATTTACATCTGATAAAGCTCGATACGTAACGTATTACGTTCGCTAATCGTCAAGAGGTTTTGGGATCCATTCCCGTGATTTGCTTAGAGCATGCTTTCATTGGTGAGCTCGTGGGCCGCACGGCGCGCACGAGCTGGTGACGCAGCGTTGCTCACCCATAAAGGTCTCGAGCACACAGTGGTTGAGTTGCTGGTCATCATGCTAGGTAAGGCACCGGAGACTACCCACTATTAATCAGTACTGCAACACAATTAATCTATAGAGCTTCATGCAAGAACGGTATCTACAGAACAAGCATATTATAGATGCAAGGTCTTGAGCCGGTCAAGTAAGGGCACATCCGCTAGAGTCTAGATTATTTAGACCCCTAGCAGAAAGGAAAGCAGGGGTTGATTGGATGCCCACACAAACTTCTACGTCCATCGTCGCGCACTGTTATACGCTTGGACAATCCGGATATTCACTCATCCTGCGTCAGACCGTCTTGCCACCGGCAGCGTCTAATTGAAAAGCAACTAGTTTGGGTGATTTCACAAACCGTTTAACTCACCACAGAGCTCCCGATCCCCTTCAACATCTTCAGGTGGTGCTCCCGTCCTGGTGTTGCAGGGTCTTGCGGGCCGGCTCGATTGCAGGTAAGCTTACCGGTACGATCTCAGACCATTTCCGCTAGACGACAAGGTGCATTCAGTGTGCAATTTGCCGCATCAGCGGCATATCCACGCAGCGAAATTCGATCGTTACCCGCTTGGGCTCTACATGGTTCGGTGGAGAGTGGTGCTCGTCCTGTTGGTGGTAATTGCTTGCATCACCGGAACCGCAGGGTTTGATTTGTCCTTCGGGGACGACGACGACGACTCATCAGATGAACCTCCAGCTTCGACCTCCTCCTCGGGTTCCTCCTCATCCGATGAAGATTCGTCATCCCTCGATGGCGCTACGAACTACACGATGGCTACGCACGCCACTGCGATCAGCACAGTCACCTCGACGTACCCAAACTGGGTGGGCCCGTGGAGCAGTTCTCCGGACCCTGCGTGTTACCGGGAAGCACATATCATGGACAAGTGCCCGAGCAACTACGACCGCAATGACGCGACCAACACTTGCTGGACGGAGTGCCCTATCAACTACCCGGTCGAGTGCGGCATGGAATGCATCCGGCAAAACGACGACTGCAAACTGCAAGTGTTCAACAAAATCAGTGTTATTGCGGTGACAGCGTTAGATACTGCCTCCATGGGCATCTTCGGTAAGATTGAGAAGGTAGGCAAGTACGCGAAGAGAGCTGTCAAGTGCGCCAACTCGATGATGACCGTCGTGAGAGGCCTCGTCCGATACATACGCAACATCAAGACGTCCGATCCGCAGACTACGGAAGCCCAGCTTCTCGCGATCCTGTACCAGACGAACAATGTTGTGACCGACATCCCTATCGCTATCATCAACTGCTTGGGCAAGACCGTCCCTCGAACTCTTTTTAACAGCAAGTATTTTTTGGCAACTACCCAGTACATCCTGAGCCAAATTATAGCGAACGACGCGACCATCGTCTCCAGTTGGAAGAAGTTCAAGGCCTTCCTCACGGGGGCCAACTTCACGGAGGCTGCCAATGAGCTGAACTCGACGGAGATTTCATCGCTCGTGACGGGAATGAAGTCCAACTCGACTTGCGGTGCCGACTTAAAGTCGCTGGTGGACCGAACGTGGTTTACTGTCAATGAGTACCGGGAAAATAACCCCGACGTCACCGACGCTGAGATCCGCCTCAAAATCAGCGAGTCCAACCTCGTGCTGCAAGACGTCCCCACAGTGACAAACAACTGCATGAGGCAAATGGTCTCTGAATCCAGCGAAGCGACCGCCTACAGGACACGCGAAACTCTTCGCAAGACCTTCGGGGTTATCATCAACGACCTCATCACGTCGGGGGAGAGCAACAACGGAACGACGTTGAAAGCGAAGTATGCCGCGTACCAAGCTCTTCAAAAGGGGCTGATTATTCTCTCTGCGAGTGGTTTTGACGATCTGGATATATCGACTCTGCTTATCGCTTACGTGCAGACTGTCTGCGGACCCACACAATTCATGGGCGAGATCGATGATGGAGCGGAACCAGCCACCCTGGGCTTGCACACCACCAAAGACGCTTTCAAAGGAAGCACGAGCTCGTGGACCAGGAAGGGCGACGGTGCGGTTATCATTAATTTCACGAGCGCTGACACAAAAAACGTCAAAGTAAACATCATGTCTGGTGGCGACAAGATCGACGAAGTCGATGTTCCAGCAGGTGGAAGTGCAACGTGGACGTCGACTACTAAAGTCCTGGGAGGCAAGACGTTGTACCTCGACCGCTGGCGTCCGGGCTTTTTGGGTCTTCCTGGCACAGGAGGTGGATCCCTCGTACTGTGGGTGCCTAGGGCGTCCCAGGGAGGACATTTAGAGCTTGAAGCAAAACTAAACGTGAGTTAGATGTTATTATTGCGTAAAGAGACTCAATAGAGCTGTTCCGAGTCTATTTCTCCAGTAGTTTTCACCGGTCGGAGATGGAGCAGCGATGCAATAGTTATCAGGCATTGCGGCGATTAGAAAATCGCCAGTATAGTCGGTAGTTTCGCCTCGTGCTGCTTGTGCTACAGTACTGTGTTTTGGGGTGTACTGGTAGTTCTACTACGTGAAGACATCATCCTTTTACGACAATCTCTCCAGTCAAAGACTCATTTTCGACTTCGACTTCCACGCACAATAACATCGGGAATTGATTGTGACTAAGTACGAAAGAGTTTTACTTTCAATTATTGCATGGGATTCACAATAATTTACACAATGTCGTTTTCAAAACAATTAC
>AWVV02003540.1:0-19971 GCA_000500205.2 Phytophthora lateralis | reverse complement strand
AGGAGTCCCGACAGCCCGTTGTTCGCTGCTGAGGAGCTACCCGCCACATCTAAAAATGCTATTCTTGGCGGACCTCCCAGCGCTGGGGCGCGGACGTAAGGCTGGAGGAGAATGCTACGTCGACTCGAGAGCTGCTCAACGGATGTCAAGTCACGCGACCTGCATGACGAGACTGAGCACCGTCCAAGTTTGCTTCAAGACAAGACGTAGCAGAAAGTTTACTAGTGTCGCCGTGTGCCTATCTGGAGGTGGGGAGGGTTGCATGGCGATAGCCGGCTCAGGCATTAGCCCCTTCGGACTCTGTAGGCTAAGTACCTATAGGACGCCCTTCGGGGAATAATGGGTTAATCAACCTTCGAATGAAACCTAAAAAAAATACTGAAACTTCATGGTCGGAATATTCGTTGACCGAGGATTCCCTAATGTCACGTTCTGTACAGGCATAACGTGAGCCCCGAAGTGACTTCCATCGTATTGCTCTTCCAATTTGCTGTTCGAGAGCGCAAGGGCTTGAACGTGCACTATTCAAGCTTCAGCCGAATGAATCTTAGCTGCACCGGTGTCATGTTTTTTCCGCCGCTAGAGCTCTTGTCGTTTTCAGATTTCCTCACGCCCAGTGCTCCCTCTCAACTTGCCACTCTATTGAAAGTTATTATAATAGTTCATTCACCATTGAAGTACTATCCGCATCGGCAAGCAGTTGAGAGCTGCGTTGAAACTTGAATGATCTTTACAACAAAAATCACGATCATGAACACTACGCTGCCTCATCTCAACTACACAAGCTTCTTGATGGTTCGTAGCGCATACACTACTTCGGACGCAGCAGGACGCATCCGAGGATTCTTGGCGAGACAGGAATCGGCGAGAGACCTCAAATCCGGAGGGCAGTCTTCTCCAAATCGAAGCCGGATCGCGCCTGCTGCGATCATTTGAAGAACCACCGCGTCTGCTAGCTGCGTGCCACTCAAACTTCGAGCGTCATTGTACGGCGGTGCGTGGGTATCCAACTCGGACAGGAGCACACCAAAGCTGAAGATATCGACCGCTGGATCGCGCTCATCTGCTCCCATCAGAACTTCTGGCGCTTGCCATGGACCCATGGCAGTTTGCTGCTCCTTGTCTCCATTCGCCATCACCCTCAGATGCGATACACCAATCTTGCTCACTTTTGCTTTCATTCCGCTGGTGAGCAGCACGTTGCTCGCACTCAGATCTCGGTGCAGAACTGGTGGCAGAAATGAATGAAGGTACACGAGCGCTTCTGCCACCTCCAAGGCGATCTGCAGTTTTTGTTGAGTCCACTCGTGGAGCGTCCCAGGTCTGGAGAGGTAGTCGTTCACATTGCCGTTGTCCACGTACTCGAAGAGCGCTTGAATGTCTGTCTTGACTGTCCAAGCGATCCCGACGAGTTTGACAACACTAGGATGGTCGAGTGGCGCTACGAACTTGATCTCTTCGATAAAGGCTTTCGTGATTCGACGACGTGCCAAGTCCTTCCGCAAACGCTTCGAGGCCAACAACTGCGTCTTGCGGTATTTGACAAGCCACACAACACAATGGGCCCCAGTACCAATCTTCTTGATGTTCTTGATATCTCCCGGTTTCAACATCAAGGGTGTCAGTTGTGGGTCATCTAATTCAGCAGTAATGAACTTCGCAGCCCGTCGACGTCGGCGGTACACACAAACTGCGATGACAAGCAGGACGATAACCACTAACCCCCCACCAACAGCGATTGCGATAATTTTCCATGCCTTGGTATTCGCACTGGATGCTTCCGTAGTCGTCACGGTCGCGGCCGATGTCAGGCAGACTTGAATCGTATTGCGGAGCTGCTGCGTATTGTTCGACTGACACGCTACTTGAGTGTCGAAATCATCTTCAGTAACGTCCAGCGTGTCGAGATCTTGCAAGAACTGGAACTGGTCTTCCGTGAATATCGGCGACAAGAGAGATGGATTATTGCCGGACAAATACCTGTATACACAATGAAAGTGAATGAGATTGCCAAACTTTGAGATTGTGGCTCAGACGTATGCGTTGGCGCTACGTACAGGCGCTTTAACTTGGTGCAATCGTATACGGTCTCTGGGATTTCAGTCAAGTTGTTGTTGCCTAGGTATCTGCGATGAGCAATAACGTTAGAACCAGAATAAAATAGCAAAAAATTAGCTTTCCGCCGTACAAAGTCTCCAAGTTTGGATAGGTTGCCTCGAAAGTCACAATACTGTTGTCACTCAAGTTCCTAGAGGGTAAGGGATTAGTTGACGCTCACAAAACAAAACCCATCCAAAGTCGGGTCGTACAGCATTGTGAGCGTGTCTGAGGAGTCCGAAGACGATACTCGTTCGATCTTGTTTGAACCCAAGTTTCTGATAAAAATCCAAAACCAATTAGTCAAAATGTTCCGTATGCATTGACTCTAAATACTTACAGGCTCTCGAGTTTCTCGTGGTTTGAAAGGGATGTGGGCATCGCGGTGATGTTGTTCGACGCAAGATTTCTGATCACAGCAAGCAACTCAAACATTGGTTTTTCAAGCATTTCTAGCAGACGATTCACACACGTACAAAGTTTTCAGCGTTGGTATCACGTTGGTTTTGTTGAGAGTCGATATGTAGTTTCCCTCCAGTGATCTGTGTGCAGTAGAGAGTTAAGAAGTCAGATCAGGATTGCTCTCGGTAACCAATTTGTTCAGGAAAACGTACAGTTCCTCAAGCTTCGTGAACGCTGTAAGCTGGTCTGGAAACGTGTAGGTCAACGTATTTTTCAAGTCAAGCTGCGTGATGTTCGCTGGTAGCTTCGACGAGAGGTCTTGCATCATGTCTTTCAGGTTGAGACTGATCAGTGACACTTTGGTGATCTGTGACTGCTTGGCAATGAAGTCCGAGTTGAAATTGAGGTACCCCACGCGTCCTTTGTAGTAAGCTCTGTACGTGTCGCCCCCTACCAGGACACTGCCACATCAATCATTAGATTGAGCAAGACCATCCACCCAGCAGTCAATTCTAATAACACTTACAATTGATCAATATCCGAGGGGATTTCCAGCTTGGCGACATCATATAGGTAGCAGTTGCCAATATGAGGATAGATGCCTGTGTCGTCTGGAAGATCGGCTACTGTCGAGACGTAGTTTGGGTCGGCAACCCGTGAGGCGGAGTCCTCGTCGCTCACATAGCCTGAATCTCGGATGAGGAGGACGAAGGCTGAGTCGGTGTAGTTGAGGCACGTGTAGGTTTCATCGACGGCTACATCGCAGAGCTCCCTGCCGCTGCATTGGCCGCTGCACGACGAAAGAAGAGTGCCACCACCCCAGATCCCCCCCGAGTTCATGCATACCGGCGGTGTCATCGCCACTGCTGGCGAAGATACAAGCGCAGCGTACACTGACAGCCACGCTACGTGAGACCTAGCCATCTGTCGATGCAATTGAGCGTCTTTCGGACAATGACTCCTCTCATGGGTCGGGAATTTGTGCATCCATCGGTGACTGACTGACCTCTACTATCCACGCAGATCGTCGTTTTCACCATTGAACACCTCGATGAGTCCAGAGTTCTGGATTTACTACGGTCGCCACTGGAGCCAAACTCCTGGATAGCACGACACCCCAAGGACGGGCACTTTTCAGTGGCGAGCTTGCACTATGCCCGCAAGGAGACATGTTCGTGATGCCAGTCGACATAGCCCAAGAAAAAATGATGCATCGACAGAAGTTCATGGCTGCAGGGTGAGTTACAATGCAGCCGCTTTGAATGAGGGGAATGCACGGGGCTTTGCTGTATGTACTTACGTGGGAAATCGGCGATGCCTGACTTCGTCTTTATCTGTGTATCGTCCACCTGCTTCCACTACAATCCGTTCAGGAGCCGATTTGCGGCCGCCTCCACGTTGTTGTCCGTGGATTGAAGCGCCTGTAGTGCTCGCGCTCTATCGAAGCCAAGGGCCTGCAGGTGCAAACAAAATCCGTCGTGAGTCAAGCGGCCGACACTTTGTTTGAAATACAAGCACCGCGTCGTACCATGAGTTGTTGAATGGCATCCTCGGACGGAGGTGCAGCCGCTAGGTGGGGTGGCAGCATGCCCCCAGCGGCAGCGGCTGCAGGAACCCCACCAGGCATCATCCCACCTGCACCCGGCAGTAATTGGTCGCGGAAGCCTTGACCCTCCACTGCAGGTGCTGCTGGGCGGCCGTGGTTCAATCGTGCATTCACTCGGCGCTGGGCTTCGAGCGCACGCCGCTGTCGTTGGAGAGCCAACGCACTCGCAGGGACCACCTCGAACAGCGGGTGCAGTAGACTAAAAGCCGAGCAAGCAAACGATGGCAGTCGAAGTCGTCCAAGCGGCGTGGAGCTGAACAGGAGGCCCAGGAACGACCCACCCAGAAACGGAACCACCGCGCGGAAGTCACGTGCGAGCAGCTAAAGGACAGACAAGAGCTTCGTCAGACAATCTGTAAAGCTACCCCCACGTCCAAAGCAGCGCTGTCGTACCACGAGCATGAGCAGGTACGTGCTCGACTTGTCCGAGAAGTGGAGTCCCCACACGCTCAGCGAGCGCGGCTGCAGCTTGGGCACAAACTCTGAGTAATAAATAATCACCAAACTCCGTCAGCAGCTCTTCAATTCACTAAACTAGTAGGAGAGCCACATACTGTTGAAGTACACTGCAAGGGCTCCGATGACGGGGTACGCTCCTCCCGGGATTGTCTTGGCCAGCCAGGGGGTCGACGTCAGCGCCGCCAGTTGCAGAGCCCCGGAAATGAGCAGCACGAAGACCAGGACGCTGCCGAATTTGCGAGAGCCCAACTGCCGCTCCAACACTCGGAACTGGAACACGACGTAGAGCCCTAACGACACGGCCAGCCCACTGCACAGATAAGATAAAATACGTTAGCAAATATCGCAATAGCTAGATACATATTTCAGAAATAATACGCAACTGGTGGAAAGTGAGTTGGCTCGAGAGCAGGCGCCAATATTGGGCGCGAGCGAAAATGGCATCCCTGTCCAGCGCCAGGAGCCGACCGCGGTCCAGTAGGAGGCTGGCGGAGCTGCAGGCGCCCACTGCGAGCGAGAAGGCGTACGTGACAGGCGCACCGTCTACAGAGAGCGTTAACACAGGAAACAGGAGAAGGAGAGAGAGGAGAGCGACACGCACAGAAGCCGCGCAAGTCGCCGTGCATCTTGAGGTGTGTTATCCGGCCACGTTCGCGTTCCCAATTAATATGGAGCGTAGCTTGACGCACCAAATCGGAGTCATACACAGGCCAGAAAGATTGGTTCGAGTTCGAAGGATATGATTGGTTAAAATTAAAATTCTACAGATTGGTCAAAAATTATATTTGTCCGATTAAGTACGAGCAACTTCAACTTGCCCTTTACTGAACGGTCTATCCAAATCGTTTCGAAACGACAGCAGCAGGGCGCTTCAAGGGGCGCCACTACAGCACTCGAGCCCCGGGCGCACCTTCGATCGCAGAGGGTGGATCTGCCACGATGCTCGCGCGACGAACGCCCCCGACGATCTCCACTCGCCCACCGAGCTCCAAGACGCTCGGAAAGGGCGTCGACAGCCCCAGCAGCAGCAACCAGCAGCAGAGCAACAACGCCAGCCATGCAGGACGCCCCGTGCTCGGACAGATCGACGCCAAGCACCTGCAGGTCGGCGCCAAAGTGTGGGTGGCCGACGCCAAAGTGCTCTGGCGCATCGGCGAGGTGCAGGCCATCGCCGAAGACAGGCGGACAGCGCAGGTGCACCTTCCTGACGCAGCGGACGAGCAGATGCAGACCCTGCGAATGGACCAGCTCTTCACATTCGACGCTTCGCACATCGTCGACCACGCCGACGTGGCGCTCATGAACAATATGCACGAGGCGCCGCTGCTCAATGTGCTGCGCCAGCGCTTCGAGCGGGACCAGATCTACACGTTCACGGCAGATATTTTGCTCTCGATCAACCCGTACAAATCCATTCCGCTGCTGTACGACGTCGTCGGCTTCATGAACAGCCGTCAGGAAGCTGCTACGGCCACTGGAGACGGCCCAAACAGCGACAGCAGCGCACCGCCACATTTGTTTTCGATCGCGGAGAAGGCGTACACAGGCATGAAAGGCGTCGTTCCGGGCTCTGGCACTCCACAGTCGATTGTCATCAGCGGAGAAAGCGGTGCCGGCAAGACGGAGGCTTCCAAGTATATCATGAAGTACCTCGCCACAGCGAGCAAGCACGTCGCCAGCACTAGTACCGGAAAGGCGGCAGCTGTTGCTGCAGGTGTTCACGAGCAGATCGAGGAGTGCGTCGTGCTCTCCAACTTAATTCTCGAGTCGTTCGGCAACGCCAAGACTTCGCGTAACGACAACTCGAGTCGTTTCGGCAAGTATATCCAGATCCACTACAGCAGTGAAGGCCGCATGGCCGGCGTCTCCATCCGCCACTTTCTGCTGGAGAAGACGAGACTCGTACGCCCGGAAGCTAACGAGCGCAACTACCACATCTTCTACCAGTTGCTAGCGGGGCTTGATTCATTGGCGAATACGACGTCGGACCCTGCAGACTCCGACCGGCCACTGCTGCTGCGGAACGACGTGTGGAACTACACGTACCTCACTCGTGGAGATTGTGTCGAGGTGGACGGAGTGGACGATGCCACCGAGTTTGACCAGCTCCGACGGTGTCTCGAGCAGCTTGGAATGGACAACGCCAGCTTCCAGCGCCCTATGTTTGAGCTCTTGGCAGCCATTCTTCACCTCGGCAACGTGCAATTCGAAAGCTCGACGACACAGGACGAAGGCAATGGAGATGACCGTCGAGAGGACGAGCCGACCAGAGTTGTGTTCCCAGAATGTGATGCTGGTGTGAACCTTGAGCACGTAGCGATGCTGCTGGGTGTCGACGCTACGGAGTTCGCCAACAAGATGGTAACACAAACCACCGTTACCGGTCGCGGCAGCATTCTGGAGATCAAGCTCACCCCAGAGCAGGCCAAGAATGCGATGGATGCCTTCTGCAAATACCTGTACGGCGAGCTTTTCCACCATGTGATCGCGCGCATCAATGCCTGTGCCAAACAGCAGACATCTCTCATCCCTCCTACAGCAGGTGCCAACAAAAAGACGCCAAAGTCGCGTGGCCAGACCGGCGCAACGGCGCCGTCCGTGACTCCGTTCATCGGAATTCTCGATATCTTCGGGTTCGAGGTGATGAAGCGCAACAGCCTCGAACAGTTGTGCATCAATTTCACAAATGAAACACTGCAGCAGCAGTTCAACAAGCACGTGTTTGTGCTGGAGCAGGAACGATACGCTCGCGAGGGCATCGCGGTGTCCCCTGTGGAATTTCAGGACAACCAGCGATGTCTCGACTTGATCCAAAAACCGCCGCTCGGATTGCTGCCGCTACTCGAGGAGCAGATGCTGCTCAAGCGCAAGACGACGGATAAGCAACTGCTCACGATCTACCACGGAAACCACCTCGAGAAGCACTCGAGCTACGCCAAACCGCGCTTCGAATGCGACGAGTTTATCATCCGCCACTACGCAGGGGATGTCATCTATGACATCCACGACTTCATCGCCAAAAACACCGACAATCTGCACGAAGACTTGCTGGACTTGCTGCGTCGTAGTTCGCAGCCGCTTCTGCAAACCATGTTTAACGTCCCTGCTGCAACGACAATCGGTGGCGCGGCAACAAAACGTGGAGGGCCAACGACGCCAATTGGAGCAATGCACAGGCGCACACAGAGTGCATCGCTTACTGGCACAACTACCGTGTCGAGCCGCTTCCGCACGCAGCTGGCTGAGCTCATGGAGGTTCTGTGGAGCACGTCACCCAGCTACATCAAGTGCATCAAGCCAAACAATCTCAAGTTCCCCGGTGGTTTCAGCTGTGAACTTGTGCGCGATCAGCTCGTGTACAGCGGTGTGCTGGAGGTTGTACGAATTCGACAGGAAGGGTTCCCAATCCGCAAGCAGTTCAACGTCTTCTACGAGCTCTTTTGGCCACTGGCGACCGCAAAGTATGGCGTAGCAGCTACGAGAGGTGATACCAGCAAAACCCGTGAGGCTTGTGAAGCAATCGCCCGCGAGTGGCTCAAGGATAAGGAACTCGAACGAGAAAGTGACCCGACAAAGGAAGACGACGAATCGCCTGAGGTTGAGAAGGATGAAGCTGAGGCAAAACCCACTCGACCACCAACTCGACAAATCTTCGCCATGGGCAAGAACGAGATTTTCCTGCGTTACGGCCAGGTTGAGCGGCTCGAGGCGTCATTAGCCACACTTCGACAAGAGAGCATCGTGATTCTGCAGTCCAAGCTGGTGCGTTCACGACTAGCCTTCAAGAAATTCCACTTGCTGCGTCGAGCGACTTTACAATGGCAAGCGCTGTGGCGGATGCGAGTTCAACGCGTGAAGTTTCTGAAACAGCGGAGCGCCGCCATCCAGATCCAAGCCCGCTTCCGTGGCTTCCAGCTGCACGCACTGTTCCAAAAGAAGAAGCGTGCTGCTATCGTCCTGTCACGCGTGTCGCGGCGATATGTTACGCGCTGCAAGTTCCTGCGCTTTGTCAAGTCCACGCGGGCTGCAACTGAGATTCAGCGTCATGTTCGAGGATTCATGCTGCGCACTGCTGCTGAACGAGAGCGAAAAATGCGTCTTCGCGCTACACTCAGGCTGCAGTCGTGGCAGCGCATGCATGTGCATCGGCGAGCTTTCTTGACCCAGCGACGAGCAGCAGTTCGTGTCCAAACGAAGTACCGGGCTCGTACCCAGCGTCGTCGATTCCTGCGCGAGAAGAAGGCGGCAATCGTATTGGCAGCTTTTACACGCCAGGTTTTGCAGAGGAGGCGCTTCAGAAAGCTCAAAGCCTGTATCGTAAAAACACAAGCGATGGTGCGAAAGTGGGAAGCCCGGAGTCGCTTCGTCGCGCTACGTACAGCTCTCGTCTGCATCCAGAGTCTACGTCGTCGGCGTGCAGCACGGCAGATATTTAACGTCCGAAAAGCTGCTGTGGCTTGCCTTCAGCATGCTGTGATCGGCTGGATCGCTAGGTGCCGCTACGTCTCGCTGAAGCAAAGTACTCGAACTCTCCAGTACTGTGTAACGAGCTGGCTGCTTTGTCGGCAATTCCGGCGCGTTCGTATCGCGTCAAGACGCATTCAGAAGTCGTGGCGGTCACATCATCGACGTGTTCGTTGGGAAGCAGAGATTGCAAGCGTCTTTGCATATCGAGGATCAAATGCCGCAGCACCAGGTAGCGGTATCACTTCTTCGTCCTGGACACATCACACACGCATGGAGGAATCGGACCGACGAATGGCCAAGCTGCGGAGCTACCCGGATATTTTCTTTACGTTGCAACCGCGAACCTTCGGGTACAACTCGCTGTTCCACGAAGCTGCAGCATGCGGTGATTTCCATGTCGTCAAGTACATGCTCAATGAGCGCTCCAACGAAGAGTTACTTGGACTCAAGAACGGCCGCGGATTTACCGCGCTCCACGAGGCGTGTACCTACGGCCAGCATGCAATGGTGAAGTTCCTTGCGCTGCAGACAACTGAATTGGCAGCCACACGAGCTCGTAATCCCATCCCGTCAACTCGTAAAGCACTAGAGCAAACTGTCAAAACTAGCTCTACTGAGGGACCGGAGGATGATGATTCCAATACAGCGACACAGACTGGAAACCAGGAAGAAGACTGCGAGCCTGAAACCACAGAGGTGGAGCGAACTGTAGTCTTCAGTGGGTTTCTCCGCAAGCGGCGAGAAACTTCACGCTGGATGCGTCGATACGTGGTTCTCAGTGTAGCTGCGGATAAGCACGATCACCCACGGCTAGATTACTACCTGAATGACCGCAAGGCCACGCTGGCTGGACCCAGTTCTCGTCAGATCGACGTGACCAATGCTCTGCTGAAGACGAGCGTGGATTTGCCTTTCGCCTTCGAGCTGCACTCGCCGCAACTGCTGTGTGGGCGCAACAAAGAGGGTCGGTTGTACTTCGCGGCATCGGGTGCTCTTGAAATTCAGTGCTGGCTCGCACATCTGCGCAACAGCATCCCAAGCAGCATCGAGTCGCGTGTGTTTGCCATGCACCGGTCCGCACAGAATAACAAGCTTGAGTTTGTAGACTTCCACGCCCGCCAGGAGGCCTGCAATTTGCAAAGTACATCGCCGCGACAGGAAACGCCACTGCACTTGGTCGCAAGCTGCAATAGTCTCGTGATTTTAGCAGCGATTGAAGATGATGATCGCGGCAACAACACGAACCATACCAACAGTGACATACAGCTGGATGTTACCGTCATCGCAGCCTCTTCTAAGTCCAAGTCTCTCCTGGATGCTGAGCTCGAGCTAGTGAAGACGACGCAGTGGCTGCTGGAGAATGGAGCCGATATTAACGCGATGACAACACGGCAAGAGACACCACTGCAGTTGGCGCTGCAAGCCGGTCACTTGGTGCTGGCAAAGCTGCTGCTGGACCGCGGGGCACTAGCGTCAGGACTTTCTGAGCCGCATTTGATTCTGGTACGCTGCTTGAAGGCTGAATTGGCAAAGACTGCTATCACGAGTATCTCTTCAGCTGCATGCGCATCCGTAGGGATCTCACACGCTCCTCAGCCACCTAGTGGAACGGCAAACTCGCTGCTGGCTGCACTGCTGAAGCGACCCAACAAGCTAACACGGCGCTTGAGTGCAAGCGAGGAAGCGCTACCGTTGCTTTTCTTGATCAAGCAGCCAGGTAAAGTGCGCCACAGCTCGTACGTGTCGCTTTTCGTCGAGCTCATCGGACTCAACGACGCGACATCGCTGGGAAGTCGAAGGCCGCGCATCGTCATCTCCGTAATGGACGGACAGCGCAATCTCGTCGAGATGCGGCAGCAAGTGTCCGTGCAGCCTGTGACAGCCTCCAACGCGCTCCTCTGGGGCTTCACGTGGCACATGCAAACACCGTTAGAGAACTTGCCACACGCAGCCTGCGTCGTAGTCGAGCTTGCCACTACCAGCATGTCTTCCGTCTCGCCAACGGGCGACGGTCTTACGTCTCCAACTCTGGGTGCAAGCGTGTTAGTCCCCGAGTGCTGGACGTACCTGCAAGTCGACCAGCGCACGGCCAACAGCGCGCCTCTCACCGCTGAAATGTACAAGTACCCAGTGGACCTGTCGTCGCGAAACACTCTGCGCCGCGCCGACGCATTCCTCTCCGGCGAGATGCTGATCTCCCAAGCTCCGACACACGCCACGTAAGACCCACTACTCGCACGTTAGTCCCCCTTCCTTACCTTCTTGAATACAAAAGTCAACTCGAAGCGAGCAGTGAAACGCGCATCAATCTATTGGAACGGGGAAAAGTAAAACGTGTGGCCGTGGGGACACATGTACTGGCCGGCCTGGCTGCCCGGGGGCATCTGCACGCGCGTGTAGCACGTGGGGCATTGACGCATGATGGGTCTGGGCCCGGAGGTCATGGGTGCGCCGCCATTGAAGCTCTGTCTGAGCCCCTGCGAGTTGCCCGTGCTAGGCGGCATGCGCAGCTGGAACAGGTGTCCGTTGGGGCACTGCAGCGTACCGCGCGCCGTGGTGCTCACGAGACAGCGGATGCGGCAAGTGGGGCACTCCACCACCACGTTGCTCCTTGCCGCGGCCGCTGCGGCTGCCGCCCGAGCGCGTTCCTGGGCCGTGGGCGTGTGGGCCAGCGACTGTCCACATCCGTCGCAGAACTGTCCTCCTGACCCGCGCTTTCCGCAGTTTGTACCTGTTCGTTATTTAGTACGACATTCGTAGCAGTTAAGTGGTCTGTACATAGCAGAAGGCGGTTTATATCAAGGAAACTTACAGTACGGATGGGCCTTGACCAGGCCCTCGGTCTGCTCGGGCCACTGCGTCTGCGCCTTCCGGCAGATCGGACACTTGTCCGAGTTGGCCTCGTCGTGGTTGACGTTCTCCAGCAGGCAGCTGAAGTGGAAGCGGTGGCCGCACTCGGCCGTGAATAGCGCGCGGCCCAGCGACAGCTCGTCCAGGCAAATGACGCACTCGGGCGCGTCCTCCATGACGGCCAGCGGCACGTGGGCCGAGGACGGGGCCGGCGCGGCCGACGCGGGCGCTACGGGTGCGGGACTAGGCGTGCTGTTGGCATACGCGGCGCGATGCAGCGGCCGCCGCCGCGCCTCCACGTCGCTCCAACGGCGCACTCGCACGGCCATCTCGAAGAAGCTTGACTGTGGAGGAAATCCAGTTCCCGTATTTGCAAATATTGCAGTAGTACGGAATATTGTGTTAGGCATACAGTGATACCAATTTTAGGAGTCGTACTTTAGCGGGATATTTGTCCGAAACCCGACGAGCTCAGTTTCAGATTTGCCAAACATGGGCGGAGCGCTCTCCATGTGTGGCCTGAGCGCCAGCGACGGCGACCACGACCCGCAATTGGTACGCGCTGTGTGTTAGCCCCTTTGATACTTCCTCAGCAGCCTAACGTGCTCTACGCCCGCAGCACTACCATCGTAAGGACTTTGGCAGCGACTTGGACCGACCGTCGGGCGAGCGCGGCCGCTCCCTGTCGACGGCCACGGACTCGTCGGTGGCTTCCATCCTGTCCAACTCGGAGCAGCTCATCCCGGACGCCTTTATGCCCAAGGACATACAGGTGCTGTCCCAGCGCCGCCAGCGACTCGGCCCCCACCACATGGCGTCGCGCTCGTCTTACGCCTCGTCGTCCAGAGTCAGTAACTCGTCGGCCAGAGGCGTCGGCACGGTGCGTGTGGTGCGCAACAATGCCGCAAATACAGTGGACAAGAGCTACGCGTATGGCATCAAAACGGCGTCCTCCAGCTTCGGGTACAGCGACGACGACGAGACCAACAACCCCGCGAACCGACGCGTGGACAACAACAGACTTTCGGTGCAAGAGCTTCGAGTGAAGTGAGAAAGCAGGTAGGTAGTGTACTAGTACATGGAGGTAGCAATAGACAAGAAGGCGGGTGTATGAACAGGGAAAAATAGGTTGCGACGTTGTGTCCAATGGATGGTGGTCTGTCCTTCATGTTTCTAAGCTCACTTGTTGATGGCGGTCTGGAGCTCCTTGGCCTTCCGCCTGCACTCGCGATAGGCCTCGCTCTCCTCCTCGCACTCCTCGCCGTCGCGCAGTCCTCCGCTCTCGGCGGTCTTGGCTTCCACGCACCTGAAGGCAAGAACACACTTCAGTCTCCTCCTCCCCCGCTGGATTCTATCTGCAGCCACAGGCGGCCACACCGAATCAGCAGATGCATGCCACTCACTTGACGTAGGTCTCCATCTCGCCCGCGCAAGGGTTCGGTAGCGCCACTGGCTTGGACAGCTCGGCGCCCATGCTCGACCGTAGACTGGGGGATTAAAGAAACGGAGTGTCTCTGTAACACCCTGAAAACGGCTGGCCGCTGTGTATAATTCGCGCCGACCGCCATGCAGATTGAAGTGGTGCGCGCGCCCGGGCCCTTGTCGGCAGCGCTGGGCGACGTCGTTGATATCCTCGGGAGCAAGTCGGCCATTGTACGTTGTCCATCCGACGTACCACCGACGATGGGCCATCATTTCCATCGCCATGTATTGACGATTCCTGCGGCAGGCCCAAGCTCTCTCCCATGAGATCACCTCGGCCGATCTGTTTGCGGCGTCCGCGGCATCACAGCAGACATTGATGTTGGCCAGGGACGACGTGGAGGGCGTCGTGGGTTTCTTGAAGACCGGCATCAAGCACCTGTTCTACATGGTAAAAAATCTTTGGGCTCGCTTGGAGACGTGCGTGTTTACCCTGCGCTGGTGTTACTGCTGCTGCTACACAGAGCCCTAGAGGCGAGTACGTCGAGATGGATCCGATCTGCGTGCTCGATTTCTACGTCGACGAGGCCTGGCAGCGGCGCGGCGTGGGGATTCAGCTCTTCCAGCACCTTCTCCAGGAAGAGCGAGTCGCACCTGCACAGCTAGCGTACGACCGGCCGTCGCCCAAGCTCTTGGCCTTCCTGAAGAAGCACGCCGGCTTGACGGAGTACTTCCCGCAGCCCAACCGCTTCGTCGTTTTCGATGCGTATTTCCAATCTCGTCAGTAAGAAGAAAGCTAAATGTAACCTTTGCTAAGGCGTGCGTGCGCCTTGTGTACTATCAACTTACCGCATGTTGCGCTTCGCATCACTCGCCAAGAGAGGCCAGGAAGGCTTCGACCTTCGTATCTGGATCACCGGGATCCTCGGTCATGGACTGATCAAATTGCGCCTCGATCTGCCGCCCAGCGAACCACCGTCCGTTCATCACTTTCAGGCAGGCTACGGCCGCGTTCAGTTCTACAAAGCGTACGACCACAGACCCGTCCGCTACAATCTGCACATGCTCCACGGCTCCGTGTTTGCCACACTCCGCGCGCATGTCGTCTTCCAGCTCGTCGAAGAAAGCGGCATCGCTCCGTTCAAGCGGGTCCCAAATATGCTTCAGAATGATGGAGCGCGATGGCAAGTCCAGACGTGCTGTGTCACCTCCCGACGCAGGCGTTGCTGCTACTTCCGACAACCCCTGCTTAGCTTCCTGAACACCAACGTCACTCGTGCCTGTACCCGCCTCGCTTTCCTCCGTACTCGCAGTCTTTTTACTCGAAAACGTTGCCTCCGTCGCCCTGCATCGTCCAACCACACGCCAAACGTTAGACCTTCAGTGAAGTTACCCCAGCAACAGACTGCAACCTACGTGATAATCACGCCCGGCTTGACTTCAAAGTGGTTCAACTGCACGGGACAAGCATCAGCAACATACCCACCAGCCACAAAAGTCTCTGTTGCTAACCCTATCAATGGCCTTGGCCATCGTCGTCCTCGACGCAAACGTCACCACTGCATCGCCCTGTAGTCAGTCCCACCAATTAGTCTCCATACCCCCTTCACAGCTTCCTCTGTATTTCCACCTTGAGTCCTCCGCGCTCGTCCTTGTAGAACTTGACGCGTCGCACTTTGCCGATCTTGGAGCACACGCCCTCTGACACAAATCCAGCACACTTTGAGCCACCGGGAGAAGGACAGACCAGGACGCAGACCGACCGAGCTGTCTGCAGGCCATGTACGTGCTCAGGCCTGTGACGTAGACGCTGCTGTTGCCAGTGGCCCGCTTGGCGCTCGACTGGGCTGCAGGAGATGTCAAAACGGAGCTTAGCAGCTCGTCCACCGCTTGAGACGCTTGTTGCTCGTCCTGCCTGCAGTTGGAGTGAGCACAGCTGACAGCAACTGAACTTCGTATAGCGCTTACTGCCGGATGTATGCGAGGTTCTTGGCGCGCGCGCGCTCGATGCGCTCTCGTTCGGCGTCCATGGATCTGGAAGCTATTTCACAATATTTGCAGTTGTGATCACAATATTTCGCAAATGATTGGATTCCGCACAATATTTCGCAAATTATTGAATTCCGGCTATTCCTGAGGCTCGAGGCCCGTGTCCGGGGGTGTTGTGCGAGGGCTAACAGCAGCGGCGTCTGCTGTGATACCTGGATTAGCGTAAACGAAAGTCGTTGGACTTGTAGTGCTGCGTTATGAAGTACCAAGTCCGCGTCCCCGTCCTCGAGGGTCTTGATCGCCGAGATGCGGTCGTAGTCAGAAGCTGTGATCAGAGTTCCACCGTACAGCGGGTGGATTAATTAAACGCCCACCCCAAAATGACCTTGATATTGTATTTCTATACAAAAGTTTAGTCAACTCAATGTTGAAGTTATCCAACTACATGTACATGTACTAGTCCTTGGTATGACCACCGTTGCTGGTACGCACAGCTTCGAGTCGCTTCGGCATCGACAAAATAGACTTGGTCACGACTTCTTCGTCCATATTGGCCCAAATCTGGCGCAGCTTTACCTTTAAGTCATCAAAGGAAGTGGTGGGGTAGCGGTTGAGCTCCCTCTTCATGACAAACCAGATATTTTCAATCGAATTTAAGTCTGGACTCTGAGGGGGATGACAAAGCGATATCAATCGTAGCTCGCGCAGGCATCCAGTAGTTAGTTTAGCCTTGTGGGCTGGTGCATTGTCCTGCACGAATAGAGTCTCGCCCTTAAGGCCCAGAAACTAGTCGTCGGTAGAAGTCACCCGTGACTGACTCTTCGCAAAAGTGCAAGGTTCCTACGCCGTCAGCGGTGATGGAGCTCCACACCATTAGGGATTTTCCGGCTGGACTTAAAAGTAGGCACAACACATCGAGCGTCGAAAGCCTCGTGGGGCCGTCGCCAGACTGAGACTCGACCAGATGTGTCATGCAATTCAATAGATGCCTCATCACTGAATAACACGCTCTTCCAGAACAAATCCGTCATCTTCCCAAACTTCTTCGCGTATGCAAGACGGAGATGTCTAGGGCTGAGGTAAGGCTTCTTGCGAGCCGAACCGCCATGAAGACCCGCTTCGTGGATGCGATCACGGATGAAGTCACAAGACACAGGGCGCCCGATCTCCTTGGACATCTGGGCGGCAACCAATGCTGCACTCACAAAGCGGCTCTTCTCGACCTCTCTAACGATACGACGATCGTGACGGAGGTTGGTACGGCGAGGGCGACCCGGGCGTGGGGAGATGTTGGAGCATCCGTGCTTCTTGTGGTGTGCAATAATGGTGCGCACGCTCCATTTTGGCATGTCGAGGTGGCTGCTGATCTTTCTAGTGCTAATGCCCGTCTTCCATTTCTTCACGACGCGGCTATGGAGATCTTGCGAGAAATGGCGCCTTGGTGTTCTTGTCATTGCTGCACCGAGCAGGCAAATTGAGAAGTGAGCAGTGCGGCAATCAAGGTTTGGAAGTCCACTCCTCGAGCAACATTCGTGCAACATTACAAAACTCGATACAAAAACTAAGTATACTATTTTTGGTTGATTTCCCTCCATTGAGAGACGAGACGTGTTCTTGGATTGGCGGAACCGTAGCGTGGCACACCAATCGAATCAAAGCGAACCCAAAGTGAAAAATGATAGCGGAGGTGATTGTCTACGTGCCTTTGATTCCTCTTTTGCAGTCTTGACCAAGTATCTCGGTTGGGAAAGCAAAAGAAGCATCGAATGGCGGTCGCCTTGCTTCAAACAAGCCAATATTGAAGTCAAGACGAATGAAAATGTGCATATTTGGGGGGGGGGTAATTAATCCACCCGCTGCAGAAAGGGCAGGAGAGATGCACCATACTGCCTTTTAGCGCATGCGGATGCTCGTGGGGTAGAATCCACGCGGCTCGATCAAATGTCATCCGCCAGGCCGTAGGAACTCAACTTCTTCAGCACTACCGGTTAATCGTAACCGGATTGGAGTCGCGTTGGCCGATGATCAGACTGTACGGCGAGAAGCGGATAGCCAAGCGACTCGAGTCGATCACCTCGTGTTAAGAGGCTGTGTGATTGCCCAAAATATAACCAATAGAAAAGCACAAGACATCTTACTTTATAAGGGCACTTACTAAGTAAGTCACAACACTGCCGATGGATGTTAGTGGAGAGGAGGACGCGTGGCAAAGTGCCCGCCTTGGATGTCCTCCTCACTTCCAAAACCTGACGGCTTTACTTAAGTCTAACATTTCGGATACGTACTGAGACGTAAACCCATGGGGAGAGGGCATACGAGGAGTGACCAGGTCCTGGGACTAGAAAAGTTCAATGGAGAGGACTTCACAGTATGGAAGGATGAAGTGCTAACCCACAATGAGACGCTAGACGAAGCGTATCAGCGTACGTTGTTGGAAAAAGGACCAACCTAGGGCTTCGGTTGTCATGATGGACTTCCTCGAAGCCTCACCAGAAAAAGCCTGTGATCACGGTTGAAGGTGAGGTGATCCAACAGGAGGCAAAGGCCCTGCGTTGGCGTTACCAAAACTGGACAAGAGCTCATGTCGAACTGAAGAATTTGTTCAACCAGGGTTGCCTAACATTTTTCTGAGCGGGTTGGAGAATCAAGTGTCAAGGATGCAGCCTTGTGACATTCGGAAGGAATTGGAGCAAAAGTTCGGGCTCGGGGATGCTGGAGGCGTAATCGAGTTACTTCGTCAGTGGGAGCGCCTGACTACGGCAAACTGGAGTAACCTAGGGGCGCTGTTTGGCCAGCTCAAGAAGCCCCGGAACGACGTCAACCGCAAGATGAGATGTATGGTTAGTAAGAACATGATTACGGAGCCCTGGCTGTGCATGCAAGTGCTGGCCCTCCTTCCAAGTGAGTTCTGGGGAAGCTCTATCAGCATGACAGAAGACTGCCTCACGAACGAGAATGTGGAAACAAGCCTCCGTCGAGTGTTTGGTGACCGATCAAAAAAAAATCAACATGCTGATGGAGAAGAAACGTCCGCTGACCATCAACGTGACGAAGAAGTTCACGTGCAGGAAACGCAACCAAGAGGAAGCTACGGGATCGCAAGCGAAGGAGTACTTCTACTGTTTTGAAACCGGCCATTGGAAAAAGGACTGCCCTATACTGGCTGTGGATCGCAATCCAAATCGCCCTGGTGGAGCGCTGTTCCGCTTAAACATCCGGACGGCACTTGGCGCGAAAAAGAAGCGATTGATGACGGTCAAGAAAGGGATCAAGGCGACTACCAAGAAGCGACATATCACCAAGGCCAAGAAAGGACTCCAGCTGAAACTGCCACATTCGACTCCCAGTTGATTAAGGCGGTTCAAGAGGCGGATGAATTTGAGTTCAAGGAATATGTCCCTGCGAGTGAAGGAAGCGAAAATGAGGATCCGATGATCTCAATGGACATCGGTGATGAGGTACGAAGTAAATTCCCTGGGTATTTATCTAGGGTGAAGCAACTAAGAGTGACTGATAATATATGGGTGGTTGATACAGGGGCTGGATACGCAATAAGCTCGGATAGAAAATGGTTCAGCCAGCTTGGAAAAGTACGAAAGCACATATTCGAGTATGGAAACAGAGACACCTCATCGACCAAGTTACAAGGAACAGTGAGATTTAGTATTCTCAAGCCGAGAGGTTACTATAATGATATCTCAATACAAAATATTGCCTTTGATACAGAGTGCGGTAGTAATTTGCTTAGTGTATATTATCTAGCCACACAAGGGTATCATCATATCCAGGCAAAGGCCCGGGGGGAACTTATACTTCCTGGATAGTAAGAACCAATTCATATTTGCTGCGGTAGCAATTGACGAGGTGTACTATCTCCCAAGCAGACCGCTGAACTACAACCCGAAAGTACTGTCGGTTGTAACTGATACTCAGGTGGAGGTTCATAAAACGCTGAAGGAATGGCACCTGAGACTAGGTCATGTTGGGAAAGGCAGACTAGTGAACATCCTGGCTGGAAGTGTTATCAAAGATGCGCTGCAGTTGTCACGACGAGAAATGGAAAATGTACCCTTCTTCTGTCGTACTTGTGAACTGGCAAAATCACGACGAATGTAGTACAGGAACATGGTGGGAGAGAAGGCATGTACCCCTTTGCATACTCTGCACATGGACTCAGTGGGGGAAATAAGACCTCAACGCCTGTACACTACTACGGGGCACAAATATGCGCTAGCAGTAGTAGACGACGCTACGGCCTACAAATGGTACTTTGTAATGCAGTCACTCAAAGAGGTTGGTACTATAGTAACAACACTCATAAAGCAATTGGAGAAACAACTCCCACATACAGTCAAACGAATAAGGAGAGATGGAGGTACTGAATTTGTCAACAACCTTCTAAAAAACTACTGTGACGGGAATGGTCTTGTCTACCAGCAGTCTAATGTGGAGTTTCAAGAAGAAAATGGTTCTGCTGAACGAGCCCACCAGACAATCATGGGCAAAGTTCGATGTGCTTTGATAGGATCCGGAATGGCTGCGAAATGATGGCCAGAGGCACTACAATATATGACGGCAGTAAATAATAGGATACCAACGGCCCGACTTAAAGATAAATGCCCATACGAGGCATTATTTGGCACCCAACCAACCGGAATGCGGCTCCGAATATGGGGCAG